>JAVSIQ010000173.1:0-54946 GCA_038502775.1 Hippodamia convergens
GGGGGGCCCGGTCGAAATTCGTTACGCTACTGCTGTTACCTGCGGCATTTATTCCTGATGAAAAATGCTTTTTACAATATAGTTTTCTAATGGATACTTTGAAAGTTACAGTAGGTTGAACGAGCGTGAATTTGAACAAGAAATTATTGAATCTATACGCGACATCGTTTTGTCATGTATACACGTGCTGTCTCTCCTTCGATACGAGGTTTATGAATGTGGGGTTGCGGACCTATCAGTTTTAAATTGAAATATTACGGGAGCTGAGCCGCGGGTATGAGATTATATTGATATATTTCAATCTATGTTGAACACACAGAAATTTTCAGTAACTTTTTGTAACTAGAAATAAAGCCCCGGCTAGAATTCCATGGCTTGCCATGATGACAATCATTTTGAAACGGACTATATGTTGTTTTTCGAAACACATGAAAACTTGTAGTGCAAGGGGAAATTACATTATCGTCTTGCTGGCCTTTGCTAGGCCAGTTGGTACACTGAAAAATCAAAATTACAACAAGGTAAATGTCCTTCCCAACATTATTCACACACTCCTGAGACTGCTGAGCAAATTCAACAGCACTAGCTACGATTAAATAAATGATCAGCATCCTCGGCAGGATGAGCTGCTGCGCGATTTAACATTGTGGTTTGGAGGGGTGGGGTTACGTTTTTATCACAATATGATGGTCTACAACTCTTATTCTATGACATTTCGTTCTAAAGTTTTTTTCGAAAAGTGTAAATTTCTGTCATATTTCGAAGTATGATTTCTATAAAACTACTTGTTCAAAATATAATTTCGTGATACTTTTTAGAAGCAAAAGTTAATGCTGAACACTTCTGACTATTACAAATTTTTTGATAAAGTGCTTAGTTTAGGAGCTATTCGAAGAAAACCTAAAATAGTCCGAAAATTTCGAGGTTTCTCGAACGTTACGACATACGCTCCAATGGGAAATTCGGAATTATAAGAGGCCTGAAAGAATGATTTTCCGAACTCCACTTATGTATTATTACAATTGCATCAGTTTTATGCCGTGAATATTGAATATCGTTGAATGATTGCTTTCATTTACTTATGCACTGAAAAAATTAAATCAAATCAATATCTCATGCAGGAATTCTGAAACTAAATATTCAAAATTCTCCTTTTGGAGAAAGAGATCGTTACCCTGATTGTTAACTTCCACAAAACTGAGAGGATATACTTCAAGTTGAGATCTCTGATTTCCCCATCAACTTCCACACATAATGACCATATTTTCACTACGTTCGAAGCCATTTGTAAAATTTTCAGGAATATACGTTGATGCTAAAAATTGGAACACTCAGATCGAACACTTGAGTAATAAACTAAACAAAGCTTACTATGCAATCAGTAGAGTTAAAGATACATTTCCCATGCAATCTGTGCTAAATATCTATTATGGTTTATTTCACTCACATTTGAATTACAACATATTATGGAGTAGTTCAATGAATGTAAACAGGATTTTAATTGCCCAGAAGCGAGTACTCAGAATGATGTTCCGTTTGAGCTTTCTGGATTCTTGTAGAACATTGTTTGTGCGTAATGCAATTATGACAGTTCCTTGCATTTATATATTATTGTCTTCTTTATGTAAAGGAAAACTTCAGTAGTTTCCTGACATTGTCTGATTGTACAAATTATATCACGAGGAAGCAGTTTATTCTCTCTATTCCTTTGCACAGGACCTCCAAATACGAGTGCGCCCCATATTAACAGGGGATAAAACTTTATAATCATCTCCCAATGGAGTCACGAATGCTCGAGTATTCTGCTTTCAAATTTTTTTTAAAGAATCTACTATCTTCGAAAGCCTACTATAGTCTGACAGAATATTTTGATGATGTCAGTGAAATGATATTTTGTGTGCATTTTTTCAGTATGTATTTTTCTATTCTCTTTACGTTGACTTGTCACATACATGTTTGCTATATATGTCCGAAGGAAATGAATAAAGATTATTATTATTATCATTATTATAAGTTTTTTTTTGTACCCATTTCGATCTGGGGTGGTATAAAAAAGTACTGGACTTTTACTACAAATTAAGTTGAAAAGTTGACTATTCTGTGAGGGTTTTGGAAAGGTGAAATACAGGTGATAACCTTCTTCAGAGAAAATGATGTTAAAATATTTAGCGAAAATGGAAAATTTCTGATATTGTCACTTTTTCGAATAAACCTTTCATTTTGCACATTCTGCTGTGACTCATTGAATAATTCTATTGAAAAATGTGAGTTAGTCCTTCAGTCACTCATAAAGTAAAATTATTCATCAATTGCAATGATATGCGCACATCATGAGCTTTAAATTCAACAAAAGTCTGTTGTAAAATCACTTAATGAAAATCAGAACAATGAACAATGTGGTGAGAAAGATAATTCACAATAGGAGCAAATGTTCAAAAATGACCATACCCTTCGCAAATAGATGCCCTGCATCGATTTCGAAATGATGTTTTAGAAGTATCCAAATTTATTTTGGCTGCACAAATACGAAAACGATCCCTTAGTTCCGCTTCATCTAGAATTGAAATGAATTTTATTTTTCAGACAACGGCAATAAAAAAATTCAGAGAACTTAGGTCTGGTGAACGGGGAGGCCACAAAATCAAACCACCCTTTCCGATACACACCGGTGAGGTTATATGTGGTTCAAATATTCCCATTCCCTAACATGACTAGGTACTGGAGTGTATTGGGCACCTGTCGTATTGGAACCACAGATTATGTCGCATTTGAATGATGGTACCTATATCAACTCAGTAGGTAAGTGAATTGACACGTAAATAAAATGTGTTGTAATTTTCAGCAGGGTGTAAAAAATGGAAGATTTTGTGGAAAAGGTGATGAAATCAGTTTTTCATAGAAATGGTTCTTTTTCGCTAAACATTTGAATGAATATCTTTTTTTCTGAAGAGGGTCATCACCTGTATTTTACCTTTTCGAAATCCTGCCAAAATAGGCAACTTTAAGACGTAATTTGCAGAAAAGATCCAGTGCTTTTTTTTACACCACCTTAGATCGAATTCGGTACAAAAAACACTTTCTCCAGAACGTGAATTAAATTTCTTTTCAGAATCCCTACATGAGATTTCGTGTTATTTTTCAGTGTGAAGCAATCATCCCACAATAACTGATTCGAAAAGTATTAAATTGTAGAAATAGCATGAGAGAAAGTATTTGAAGCTCGATTTGAAGTGAAAAATGCAACGTTTTCATGAAACATCAAATATCGTTTTCCTTTTCGTTTAACGGACAACCTGTATAGATATGTAGTGTTATGCAACATTCATTTTCAGAAATGGATAAAATAAAGAATAAAACTATTAACCCTCGGACAGGCGCACCTAATCTGTCAGATTAAGTGCATGGTTTTTTCTAGTTTCTCTTGGCGGTGTTTGTTGCTCAGGGGTGGGACTTTCTGTAGCTTCCTGATTTTATATCGCGATCATGTATGTGCAATATCAACCTCCTCAGAGCCTTGATGTTAGTCGAAAAGAGTGCAATAATCTCCTGGATCGATTGCGCTCGATAACATAAGTACCATCAAATTTGATTTTTTCAGTATTTCTGGATGAAAAAGTCGTGTACTCGCGCTTCCAACACCCGAACAAAAGAACAAGTAAAAATATATTTCATATTTAGTGCAATTCTTGATATAATCTGTGAGTTAAAATAAGCCCGCTTGAGTCTTCACGTATTTTTTTTCAGGGTATAATGGCTTCAAACTCAAGAAAATGCAAGTAAATTGAAATCACCGTATGTTTCGAATGCATATTTTCAGAAAGTATTCTAGAAATTATAGTGAAATATACGAATATAAATATAAAGGTGAAGGGAAACAAAACTTCACTTGAGAAAGGAATGCTAAACCGACTTGTACGATACAATATAGAAGTTCCATTGTTCTAGTTTACCTGGCATCAGTTGTTAGGAGTAATAGACACTTGTTTTTGTTTCATATATAATCCCAATTACATTTTGTTTTTATACAAATATATCCTTGTTATATTGAAATCCGCAGAATTTATCTTTCTTCAATTTCTACCGACAAATTTTATGTATGTTTTGGAATTATCTTTATATATTATGTGTATTTGAATGATTAAACTATTTTTCAACGACCTCCCTATTTTCTATCACATTTTTCTCATTAGAACATGTTTTTCCCGACTTAATCTCACAGATGAGTTGCGCCCGAAACCGTTAGGATTAGGGTTGCGCCTGACCGAAGGTTAATAACTGTTATGTTACTGTGGGGAAATTCAATATTTTTATTAATTAAAGGTTTTTCATTCACAGCTATAATCACCCACTATTTTCAATGAACATATTGATTCAATTTGAAACACTATTTTGTACTGTAGCCATTTCAATAAATATTTTCAGTAAAACCTGAATATCAATTAATTAATAATAATAATATAACATCGAATAAATAATAATGATAAATATTTAATTATATATAATATCTGATAATAATTACTAAAAAATACCTAAAAGTACTGTTATGATTCATTTTTTGTTTCTTTTTTCTGACTATTTTATTTTAGAATTTCAAATCAAATTAAAAAACAAAATTTATCTTGGAAATTCTCGGCTCACTCTTAATCTCTATTGAGAGTTCATTGATTATGGTCTAAAATCATCTAAATTTGTTTTCAAAATAATTATTACTTCATAATTAGGTAACTATCCCTATCCCATATCTAAGGAAATAACACTTACCTACTCTGATATATCCAATTGTTCAATGTCCATAAATTAAATATGGATAATGGGGGTAATTAGTCCCCCGTGAGTATCGAAAACCTGAAAAAGGGTACTTACGCAACGTGATGCACATAAAATATTTCATATCATAAATTTAAATTAATTTCTCAAATATTGTCAATACGAACTTCGAGCAACAATTAAAGGGACAGAAAAATATTCAAAATTTTTTGGTGATTTTCAACAGGCTGTATCTAAGTGAAAAATGGTCCTATAAAAAATAGATAGATAAATAGATAACAGTCCTTTATTGCCGAGCAAATGGCCATCGACCTTGGGTCCTTCAGCCTTGCCATTCAACAACATTATTTTTACATTTCAATTATAAAAAAAAAAATTAAAAATTAAAAAACTAACATTTGAAGCTTGAAGACTTCTGATTCTGAATTTATTGGTTCGCAATATTTCGGAATACCGGTAGTCATGCAATCATAGAATAAAGCACGAAAAAAAAATTTTCAATTTGTGCAAATGACACATAACATGTTTATTCAGCTCTAATTTGCTTCTCATGACTTTCAGATATAACCATTTGTTTTCGAAATATCCTGTTTTGCATGCAAAAATTATCCTTTTTCACTTAACTGCCGATATCTCCGGAACTACTGATCGCCTAGCGAGCTGAAAATCGATTTCTTTTTCTACAGAAAATTTCCTACAAAAATCTATTTTGTTCAATTCAAAAGATGTTTTTTTTCAACTGTCACATAAACGTGGAAAAAGAGTCAAAAAATGCCATTTTCTCTTTTTTTGTTTAATGGACGGTATCTTCGTCAATATCGGCGGAAAAACTTAGGTTATGAAAAAACTTTACAGCCTGATGTTCCCCGAAGTCGCCCCTAAATCAGTAGATCGATCGGTTCAGGGTTCAGCAGTTTTCTTGAACCGATTGATTGAAATTTTTAGAAAATTAAGGGAACAAGTTTTTTATTCCTTAAACTTGACCTAATTTTCTTAATCAATCAATAATTACATTAATTCTTCACTTTTCACTCAATTTTTTTTAATGAATCATAAAAAAAATTCATTTTCAAAAATTTCAGAAGTTTGGAAAAAAATTAACATTCGAAAAGTTTCGTTAAATTTTTTTCTATAAGTAAAATAAAAATAAACAAAAATTTTTAATTTTAAGAAAAAAGGGAACATTTCTAACTCACCTCTACTGGAGCTATGGACACTGGATACATTTAAACCTTCATTTTAGTCAGAAAAAAATAATGGAATGAATTTTAAGTTGATACCCCTAACTTGCACACGTTAACACGTTTTCCGTTTTCTGACACCACGTTTTAAAAAAACAGTTTTTTTGACAACCTTTCGACTCATTCGGTAAAAAAACCGATTTAAAAAAATGAGGTCAAGTTTAAGGAAAAAACATTGTTCTCTTAATTTCTTCAAATGTTCAATCAATCGGTCCAAAAAAACCGCTGAACCGATCGATCTATATATACCGATTTGGGGGGGACTTTGAGGGCTCCCCATTTTATAATCTAAGCTTTCCCCCAATATTGAAGATGATACAGTTCATTAACCAAAAAATGACAAAATGACAGTTTTGTGCTTTTTTTCCACGTTTATGTGACAGGTGAAAAAAAATTTCTTTTTTATTGAACAAAACAGTTTTTTGTCGAAAATTTTCTTTAGAAAAAGAAATCGCAGCAAAATTAACGTCAATTTTTCTGGCAAGTGGCGTGTTTCCTACCGTGCACAAAGTGTTGGAAAAACAATATCTTTTCAGTCAAATATTTTGATTTAATATTTTTCTATCTATAATTAAATATTGTACAACATTCGATATAGTATACTGTAAGTGACGCAATATAATTCAAATCTCCCGCGAAACCGTCGCTTCTCGTTGTTTCCGCTCCCGACGAGACAATCAGAGCCATAGATGGCTCTGATTATCCTAGAGGATTAGAGCCGAATGTGAAAACAACATCTAGCGCTATCGAGATACCGACCACAGTACTTTTTCTATGTTTAAATTCTCAGGGTAAGGAAAAAGTTAAAGTTACCGGCCAGCATGAATTCGGCCATAGGTCTCATAGTTTAGTATCGGCGATACGAGATTTACGTTTACTGCGCATCAACTGAAAATATTACTCCGTCAAATGGATATCAGAAAATTCTTTGAAAGAGGTGAGTCAGAACAAAACACATAATATGTACCTAATAAGATTATTTGATTTGTTTAAGGGGGGCTCTCTTGTAAGCATATATCTTTAGCATATTATGTACTAAGACAGCCGGTAGATCGGTACGATATAATCGCTATCGCTAATCGCTACGCGACCGTGTAGTTTGTAGTTTTAGGTATCCTTGGTGTGCGCGCTCCCATTCAAAATAACGTACGCTACCTGTGAGCAACCAGATATCGCGGTCGCGTCGTACCGATCTACGAGCAGCCTTACAATATTTAAATTAATCAATTAAGCTGCATTAGTAATCAATTCGCGGGTCGAATTGCACTTCGGCACGGAAGTTGGCACGTAATTTATTATTCACAATAAACAATCATACAAAATCATACTTTTGTATTATGGTTAAACATGTGATTGACCAAAACAAAAGCACTGCTCATGAACTATAACCGCCACGAATTCCGTGATGAATTGAAAAATTGCAAGAAATTTTGTCGACGTCGAATTTCGTGCTACTCCTGAATTTCATTATGAATGGCCACCTGCTCAGCTTCCGTGCTGATGTGCACTTCGGCCTGCGAATTGATTACGAATGCAGATTTAGACGTGAATTGGTTGAGGCTTTCGCGGCCATCGTTCAATGTCACCTGGTTTTATTATAATTGTAGCTATGTTATATGCTGTTTCATTTATCAAACATGAAAGAATATAGATGTATCATCAATTATTGTAGGTATACGTATATTTTTTGCTGGAAAAAAAAAGATTTAAAAGTGAAGTTGTTTGGTGGGGGGTGGTCATGTTCGGGGCAGGATGGCAACCTGTATAATAATACAACAGGAATGAAAATTATCATATGTTCTAGGGTATCATTTATCCAGATTGTTAATTTAATCAAATCGCGTCCAGCCGATACAGCGTGATAGAGAAATAAACGTCCAAACACGAAAGGCTTACAGGTTTATGTCTGATGAGCGTATATCGAAATTATTTAATAGAAAACAATGAGTTTATTCAAAAGACTGACATAGACAAATTTTCGGCAAATCCGAGAAGATTAGTGTTAATATATATATGTTAGCAATTGTTAAAATTGACCCCCTTGTTCATTTGATGCTACTGTGCGAATGTAAATGTAAGAAGAATGACTCTATGATTTAAATGTCTGCCACACTTCTGTGTTCCCGAGGCTGCGCACAGGGATTGATCTCTGTCTCGCTCCCTCTTAGAGTGCCTCAGCGAGAACGGCAGGTTGTGCAGTCATCTCGCTCTGTGTATACCGAGATCACGTGTTGTATCAAAATAAACTACGTTTTGCCCACCGAGTTAACCTTATTTTTTTAGTATTCCTTCCTATGATTACATATATATTCATGTATTATGATTATTTTACATTTAATATTTTGTTCGTGTCATATACAAACTAATTAAAAAAAGACCGACCATCTTCTCGAAACAAGTATGAGCTGCGGAGCTGCCCCCCCCCCCCTAGCTGAAATCCTGGGTACGCCCTTGATATGTATGATCCAATACTGGCGATCACGTGATGGATTATTATTAGAATAGGTAATACGAAAATTCTAATGAAGAACTCTGATAATTATAAATGAAAAATTTAGGAGTCGTCTTATATTTGGTTGGATGAAACTAGGTGCTAATCTGACCAATTCTTGGGTGATGGCAATGGATCGTATTTGGTTAATTCGTTAGTATTAGCAAATTATGAGGTAAAGCAGAAAGCAGATCAATGTCATCATCATAGTTATTAGTATTAATTTATGTCAATTGATAAATCAAACAATTTTCACGACTCTGAAGAGTTTAATGAATTTAAGACTTCGAGTCTGATATATATATATAAGTTAAATGTATTAAGAGTCTTAAGAAATCTAAATACGACGGTTTAAGGGTATAGAGACTCACGTATCGCTGGAGTATATTTATATTTATATATATATATATATATAATATATATATATATATAGTCTATCCAACGAGAGGCGATAGCGCGTCAAAACAACAAGGCGTGACCAAATTCATCAGGACTGGACTTAATGTACCGACCGCGCAACCGACGCCGACGCAAGCAACTAAGAATTTCAGATGGAGAAGACGGAGAAAGCACTAATCGGCAGCCAATGGAAATATTCATAACCCTATAGGCGTGCATTTAGTTGTTTACTGACGCTATCGCTTCTCGTTCTCGTTGGATGGACTATATCATTCTCCTTTCCAGAGTTTCACGATGCTCTCCCAGAGAACAGAGGAAAGCATTGTTTTCAGTTATATTTTTCGTTTTGTGGTTGTCAGTACTGACCTCCGATCCACTCAATTTTCGAATCAAACCAATTCAAATTCCGCAATCTGTCAAATTTCGTTAGTGACACCAACTGCCAAGATACAATATAAAAGTCACTAATCTGAATTTTTATTTGAATTTCGAGAGTTTTCCACAAAACTTTACCGAAATAGAGAAAATATCGTCTAATACTCGTTGCAGAAGGCAATTCCAACACTCATGCTTTCAAAAACTCGCTCCTTCGTCGCTCGTTTTCGAATTTCGCATTCGTGTTGAAATAGGAGCTCATTCTGCAACTTGTTTTAGAATATACTATTCTCTATTTCAGTATCGTAATGAAACTCATTACAGCATTGTTTTCAGTTATATTTTTCGTTTTGTGGTTGTCAGTACTGACCTCCAATCCTCTCAATTTTCAAATCAAAACAATTCAAATTACATAATCTGTCAAATTTCGTAAGTCACACCAACTGCCAAGATACAATATAAAAGTCACTAATCTGAATTTTTATTCGAAAATCGTGAGTATTTTAGAAAACTTGACTGAAATAGAGAAACTATCGTCTAATACTCGTTGCAGAAGACAATTCCAACACTCATGCTTTCGAAAACACGCTCCTTCGTCGCTCGTTTTCGAATTTCTCATTCGTGTTGTATTGGAATAGGAGCCGTTCTGCAACTTGTTTTAGAATATACTATTCTGAAATATCACCGAAGTCTCCCCGAAACCCAACAACGATGGGTAATATCGTAAATAAGTTATAAAAAATAAAATGTCCACTACCATGAGAGGACGACTGCCATATTTACCACGGCGGCGCCTTTGATGATAATACATTTCTGGATAGTTCCCTTATTAACGATTGCATATTCCTTTGATGCTACAAATTTTTACAGCAACGCACCCAGGGGGGGGGGAACCAAAGGGCTGCAGCCTGCAGCCCCCCACGAGATTCATTTTTGTCAAAGAAAAATTGAGACTTTCTGTCATACGTCAAAAATTCATGTTGGTGCAGCCCCTACCCCCAGAAAATTAATCCTGGGTGCGCCCTTGAATTTTTACACCCGAATTTTTTTCTTCGCCTAGAATGCTACAAGGGGTTGGTTTTTGCACGATGTAGTTTACTCACAGTGAAGAGTGTACCGATTGAGTATGTTTTAAGATCTATTAGTGAATTAAATCAGTTTTAATATTCAATCAAGGTGTGTTATAGATTCATTTAAGATTCTCATACTGTCATAAATGATTCTACAAATAACAGGAAGGTGATATAATATTTATAGTGCAGTTGATCCCCTATCGAATTGATAACTCCCTAAGGCGTGTTGAGCACTTTTTGGGTGAACAAAAATCATGGAAAGTTTTCGAAGACAATGAATTTCATGTTTTTGTTTACCCAAAACGAAGTAATAAATTCATAAACTACCCCATGCTTATCGGAATTCTCTTCAATCGCTACCAGATGTTCGTTTTATGACCGTTTTTTTTAGGCGGCTTCTTCGATGGGGAATTCTTCATGCGACAAGTGGGACTACTCTCATATTTCAATAATTATTTTCCATTCTCCAATCAGAATATTTTTTTCCGAGAAGGGAGAAGGCGAAAATATAGAATCTTTTCATTAGTATTTTCATTCTAGAGAAAAATGTATTCGAATTCGAAACAATCGAAACCACGTTCAGAGTGTATTCAGAGAGTATTCTTAGTTTTTAGTGTCTTTGACTCAAAATTGTGTTATAGAGGGTAACTTCTTTAATTATTTACTTAGCTGATTTTTTCGTTCGGCGCCTCTCAATGTGAAGTTTCAACTATTATAATTGTAGATTATTGATAAGAAGTGTAAAAAATCCGAAACGTGGCAGTCTTTCGGGTCTGCGGATAGAAGTGAAAACAAAGTAACACGTGAATTATATCGTAGAGCATCGACCTATTAGATTATTATTTATGAATAATTTTTGATTTGTAAGGAAGTATTAATGACCAATTTGAACTTCCTTGATCCCTGATCATGAAAACTTCTTTGTAAACCAAAATTAATTCAAAAATGATAACCGAATAGTTCGACGATACAGTTTACAAGTTGCTCAGATTTCACTTCTATCGGCAGTCCCGGAAGACTTTTTTCTTGTTTGTTGAGAGTCAATTTTACGTATGTTTCTATCAGTAGCGTAACGAATTTCGACCGGGCCCCCCCGCAGAATTAGTTTTCGGGCCCCCTCGTACAGGCATTCGTATTTATTGGAAAAAACTTCATTTAAGAAAAGTATATGGTTTAGGTGTAACAACACCAATATTACTCCGAAATATTACTTGAAGTGATACTTTCTATACTTTATTTATTGAAATATTATTCAAAATTTGTAGTAAATAATATACATAATTGCATTTTTATTTCATATGTAGTTATCAATCCCAGAAAATACTGTGTTACTTGAAGTAAATGGGTAAATAACTTGAGTGGTTGATTTCTACGTTGCAAATCCATTTATTACTTCGTGAAGGTCCATATTCCTGACTCGTTAATTCTCAATTCTCAACAAACTGGGCCCGCTAAGTTTTTTTTGGGTCATTGTACTTCTCAAATAATTCTTTATTAACTTTAACTTTTAAAAGCAACGCTCTGCCCTTGCTACAGTAACAGGTTATAATAAAAATAACATTAAAGCAGTACAGAGATCTGGGAAACTAGTTGCAATCGAAAAATTTTGTGAAAACAGGAGATCAGCTAACTGTCGTATATTGATGATCTTTTCTGAATCTCTGATTTCAATGCAATTATTTCTAAAAGAGTTCATTCGGAAGTTAAAGTATCTATACACGCACCGGCGAACTGCAGTCCGGGACTGCAGAAATGTAGATCCACACTTTTGTTATCACTACACATGCACAGATAATCGATAAGTCCTAGCCGGCAGTTTCGCCAAATCGCTTGAGAAACTACCGTTTGTAGAGCGATTCCTTCAGATCTCATCGACAGTTCAGAACTTCCTAACTATTTGATATCTCAGCCAAAATTGGAGATTCAGCTAGTAGAATCTGCAGATCTGAACTGAACGTGTATGGTCAAATTTAGGATGGACTGCAGTCCGTGGACTGTCAGTATTCGATTTTCAGATCAGGTCTTACGATTGAACGGTATCGTGTATAGTGCGCTACAATTTTTGGATGTCAGTTCGAATCGACAGTCCTGGGACTGCAAGCCGCCGGATCGTGTATAGGCACCATTAAGGTCAGAACTGAGGTCATGTTCATATTCTTTAACGATAAAATTATTTGAATTTTCTCTTGAAGACCAGGCCACCATCACGGCCGGGCCCCCCCCAACGCCTGGGCCCCCCCGCACCGCGGGGTCTGCGGGGGTGTAAGTTACGCCACTGGTTTCTATATATATTTCATATATTTTTATGATATAATGAATCAACCTTTGGAAAATATGGATATTCTGAAATTTTTCCAAAGGAGATCGAATGCCGATGACGATCGCTATAAGACACCCAAAAAATAAACCTTTATACATCAATGCAGACTCATTCGTCGTGTACTGATAAAGAAACAATCCGAGAAAAATATAGGAATTAACTTCCTATTGAATTTCTAGAGACTAACAGAAGGCTGGTTTTTAGTTCAGAATAAAATATGCCTACTCGTGGTATTACGATTCCGGTATTTTATTTTCAGAATTATTATTATTATTTTTGTGTGTGTTATGTCTTTTATTTATTTTTTATAATTTACTAATTTTGATAATATATTTATATTGTGATATTTCGAATAATCTCTGAGTTTCTAGTTTTGAATTTATGGTTTGTTTCATTTAATCCATATTTCATTATTATTCATATATGGTTTTTATGAATATCATTTCATCGAGCGTATATGTATATTTGTTTTTATTTCGTTATTACTGGTTGATGTGTCTTTAGTTATTAGCAATCATAAAATTTATTTCATTCCTTTCTCCATATTATTCATATTTCATTTTCCTTTCATGGATTTTGATTTGTTCAGAAAACAGTTATCGTATTATCTTACATATCACCTTATATTGTTGATGTTAAAAAAATGTTGAGGTGGAGAACCTAATCATTTTCAACAAATTCTGCGGGGCATGCATAAATATAAAAAATGAAATAGAAAGAAATGGAATACTGAAGTCGCATGCGCCTTATCGTTTTTCGACAAATTTTTTTGCCCCCCCCCCTGAGAAAAAATTCTGCGGGCGCCCATGGAAGAAGGTACTACCTAATGTCTCAAATTCACCAAATATTTATTTTTGTAGCGAGGTTTTAAGATTTTCCCTCAGAAGTGAAAGAAATGTGGAATAATTATTTTTCTTTCAATGAAAAAAATTGAGTTCTCTAAAAATCACTGAATTTAGAAAAATTAAATGATAAAAGAAGACAAAAACACTTGGCTAAAATTTCACGATTTTAATTAAAAATATTCGTTGACATATATGTTTCAGGTTTTATCCCATTTTTAAAACTGAATACACAAATACAGAAAGTACATATTATTGAAATTAATATCAGATAACTGATGTTAATATTGGAGATAGGCGGAAATCTAGTTGGTCATTTACGATTGGCAGGTTCTTTCTTAGGGATGAAAATATCTCTAGGATTTCAAAAAGGTCTAAGCGTTTACCTTTATGTAAGATTTTCATAATATTATTGAAGTCATTGAAGTGGTTTAAAGTTATGCAGTGATCTGAAAAACCAGTTGTTGATTTATTTTTCAGATGAAAAATTTGTCTTCTTTTATCATTTAAAAATTTGTCCGAACCCACCTTCACCTCGGGGACGGTCACCTCAGAATTCTCCAAGTGTGCCTCCTTTTTAAGATTCCCTAAGGTCACCGATCCGATAGAATTGGTAGAATACTGAAGAGGCACAATATAGGGACTGTTTAAAAGCCAAATCAAAAAGTAGACACACTCTCTCAACCTGGTATTTACAGGATACCTCGTGACTGCGGCAAAGTCTACATTGGTACAACGAAACGTAGTATAAATACGAGAATTTTGAGAGCATGAAGGATGCTGTCCACTCAATCAGCCAGAGAAATCCGCACTAGCGGAACATGCTCTAACAAATGACACTATATTGTTTTCTCAATGGCAGAAGCTATTTCGAACATCAAAAGTTTCTATCCTAAGATGAGAATGGAAGCCATTGAGGTATATGAACATTAGAAAGAACAACATGAACAGAAGGGAAGAAACTCCCTTTGTACATAGCGCATGGTTGCCGGTATTGGAAAAAACCAAAATCGAGCCAATTCGAAGTGGGGGCGATGGACCAATCAACATCTCGCGCGTAAACCCACTACCTTCTTCCGCCATTAATCAGGGTAGAAGTTGGCCAACGGATCGAATCCATTTTCGGAAATTCAGCGGTTGAGTTACAATCTTAGACCAAGAATCCTTCGAAGATGCCTACCGCAGTTGTAGGCGAAACGTTCGGTTAAATAAACCACGGCCAATAAGCCCGGAAGACTCTCTTAATGTCAATCATTGGAATTATTTATTACTTCAAAAGAAGGAGGGGTTGATAGGTTTCAGGTCGAAATTTCACAAAACCAATTTCAATAACTGCCGACGTTTCGGTTTATTTAAAACAAAGAAGAATAAAAATCATAGAGTTAATAAATAAATAAAGTAATAAATAAAATAAAACGAAAACACAATTTCCAAAAGGGGACTACAGTTTTTTTTTTTAACAAATAACAATCAATCTCAAAAAGAGAAAAAAAATTTGGTACAATTGAAAAAAACTCTTTTTGAGATTGATTGTTGTTTGTTTAAAAAAAAAAAAAAATCTGTAGTTCACTTAGTATAAATATGTGGGAAAGAAAAATTGGAATTAGTAATTTCTCAATCCACTTGTTTTGAGAACTAACATCCGAACCTCAAAGAGTTAGTGGAGATAAGCGAATAATTTTTCATTCGGCGTATGTGAAATAAAATATCTTCCAAATCATTAATCAGTTAGTAAAAAAAGTCCTGCGCACGAGACTCTGAGACCGAGAGAGGAAAATCTATGCCGAAAAGCAGAATTGCTTATTTGGATTGGACTCGCCTAATAATAATAATAAATAATAATCTTTCTTTTTCCTACAAATGGCTGTTACAATCATCATAATATATCTACCATGAAGTAAAATATACATATAGGAAAAAAGGCGAAGTTCGGATCGGAGAACTCGTTCTCCTTTATGTTCTTCTACCTAGACCTTACAAATCTATAAAAACCGACTTATATAATCCGAAATTGCCTAGATAGGGAAGGAGAAAAATTTAATTTCAACAAATCTGATTGGTTATGCCAAGGTTTATTTAACATGTGAAAGACCACCCACAAGAAGTTAATTCGATTCCCAAGGGGGCATTAAGTAGATCTGGGGGATGACGGTACGGAAAGTTCCGCGGATTCGCTCGGGTACGGAAACTAACTTGGAAGTTAGGTCGGGAAACGGTTGACGGTTGAAGTCCGTTAAGGAAAAAGGTAAAGTTTTATTTTCGTAGTTGGAGAAATATTAGAGAGTTTTGAGGAGTGAAAAAACCGAAGGAGTAGGGTTTTTGGAAAAGGGAATTTTTTTTTAGAATTCACGAGTCGGGAAGCGCGATCGGAAATTACGGTATTCATTATGAAATTGGAGTGAAACGTTTCGGGAATGTTATTTAAGACGAGGGAAATCAGAAGGTCAGAACTTTTCAATATTAATTGATTGCGGAGTTGGAGTCCAAAAGTATTGAAATCTCTCATCTCTTCTCACCTGACACCTTATTTTTTATTTCATTTAGGATTTTTGGGCAGTTAGTTAATCAAGTTAGTAGGTTCCTGTGTATGAATTTTGTTAGTTAGTCTGACCTATGAACGACTAGGTATATTAATTTTGTTTTTTGTTTTTGGGAAAATAGATAGTTTATGCTTTATTTTTTTCGAGGAATTATAACCAAAGATATGGTCCTGCCTTTTTGGATAGCAGTGAATCGGTGTTCTTGGGATTCCAGACAAGCAGCTGAGGAGGGTTTTTTATTTGACTCGCTGACACCATCAAGAACTCGCCGATATCAGCTGTCGGCAGTAAGCTTTTTCCCAACCTCAAGGTCACAAAAAAGGATGGAACAACTCCCTCCGACTGTTTTGAGAAAAATGTTCCTACAGCACTTTGTCTCTGAGGGAGAATGTTGGGTGGCCTGCACGCTCGCCAGACCTGAGCATTTACGATTTTTTCTTGAGGTATACTTGAAGAAAAAAGTGTTTGAACATCGGTCTCGCAACTAGAGGTTCAAAGAAGATATACACTTCATACCTATCGCAGTGTACCATCGGACAATGGAAAGCTGCAGAGATTGCGTTAAATTATGTATTAAATCTTAAATCGCGTTTTCTCACAGGTAGTGGCACGCCTTATAGCTGGAAGATTCAAGAAAATCACTCCGTGTGAACGTTGAATCTTGAGTTTGCTTTATGATGGCACAAGAGGTGGGGTAGGTTCAGCCGCGTTCTAAAGCCGCGGTTACACGGTGTGTAGTTTCTCGAACCTATCTGACATAGGTGGTTTGTAAGGAATCACCTATATCAGACGGTGTTAGGATTGCTTTCTTTTTTTGGCTCCCTGCTTCAGAAAAATAATTTTCAAAATGTAGAGTAGCAAAATGTGGATAATACAAAAATTCAGTGTTTCTTTCCATTTACTCTATAACCTTTTTAATCAAGGAATGTTTCGTGCCAAACCCTGTACAATTTTTGTGTACTCATCAATTTTTCATATTCGAAAATAGAACACGGCCCTGGGGAACACCTATACGCACTTATGACCTTTTCTAGGACAAAAACTTCATCAATGAATCTTATTGCCAAGAGAGTCTTCTGGTTTGTGAAAAATTTAATAGTTAGTAGATATAATTAATTTGTCATTTCTTTATTAATAAAATTCATAAACAAGAAACAAGTTCGCGAATAAGTACAATTTCTTCTGAAAAAGTAAGTCGCGGAAAGTTAACAATAAAAATTTCCTAAAAGGAAATGCCACCTTATCAAACACTGGTTATAAATTATTAAAAAAATACAAGTTTTTGAATATATAAATGTTTACATTCAAACTTCGTTTCGAGTAAGTATCAGAATATATATTTAAGAATTTAATTTAAGTACTTCTATCCTGATAATTTGAGTTTAGAAATGTCAATGCTGAAAAACTCATACGTAGATTTCAGTATATAAGTACTGAAGACTATAGCAATAGGATTGTATGTGTAGCACCGAAAAAGTAAGTACAAAAATAGGTGGTATACAACCTTAAGTATTTAACTTTTCAATACTCTTCAAACTCTCTGGTAGTAATACATTATCACATAGCATGCCCAGAGATCCTATAAAAATATTGTCCATTCTTTTTTTCAACTACATCAAAAAAGTTTCTGTATCAAATACATTCAATTATTCTTTTTCTTGTAATGCTCTTCAGCAATCTTGCGTAACTTAGTTTCCATTGTGCTTCCTGTTTCTGCGACCATTTTGCTGAAGAACCCTTCTTTGTTTTGGAGTAATTCATGGGGAGGTGAAAATTCTTTCAATTGACCAGCATCCATAACAATTACTCTGTCAGAATCCATTATAGTGTTCAACCTATGTGCAACTGTAAGAACAGTACAGTTGGCGAAATTCTTCCTTATGGTCGTTTGAATCAAAGCATCAGTCCTGCAAAATAAAATAATATTGAAATCAAGTGTTTTCAAATTGTGTAGAAGATGACAATCAGGATCTTCGGTCCTAGGCACACTTTGACCATGGTATTTATATAAATAAAAGACGAGCTATGATTTACGTTCGACGCGGCATCACGTCCAAACGACTGCTCCAAATTGGATGATTCTTTTGTTGGTGTGTTCGTTATAGTCCAGAGAAGGTTTTCACAATGTAATATTGTAGAAAAAACATGTACAAGAAAGAAAAGAAGGAATTACATTTTTCCTGCAATCACAGATTTGAATTTGTTAGCATTTGGTCACTTAGACAAAACATTGAGCAGAGTCTCTGACAGCGACATTGAGGTTATATCGAGTGAATCGAAAATTGAGAATATTATTATTGACTATTCACAATGTTTTACCAAAAAATTATACCAAATTCCCACACTCAAAGATAACGTAAAAGAATATCAGCCTGATAAGGAAAAATGTGAATGTGAATGAGTAATACTTCAACGAGGCCAGAAATACAAATAATTGGAATTAATTATTGGCTACTGTTTGGCTTACTGTTGGTTACTGTTTGGCCTTAGTACTGTGTAATATTTTACTCAGTACTTCACAACTAATTGTTTCAAATATCGAAGTTTTTTATGAAGATTTTGTCCCTGAGATGTATGGGATACTGATGAGGCCAAACAAGGCCGAAACCGGTATATCTCTCATCTCAGTGACAAAATCTAATATCATTTCTCCAACCTCATGATAAAAGATCTCTGAACCTGGGAATTGAAAATGGTATTCATTTCGATGATTACTATTTTGAATTAATCTATGTTTCAAAAATGTTCTCGATGTATAGCCTCGGTAAAGGCGAAGAATTTTTCTTTTTCTGAATTTTTATCTCCTTGAAGATAATGAATATTTACTTTTTTATAGTTTCAAACCTTCAAAACGTTTCATTTAATATTTCTTAATGAATATATAACATGAGGGCTGAAGAACTTAGGTCAATGGCCTTAAATACAGTTATTTATTTATATGAAATGAATGATAATTGTAGATGATCATTTACATTGCAAAATATATTCTTGTTTTCTCTACAGTTTTTCTTCAAAGTTTGAAGCCTTGTTTGAGCCTATGACTTTATTTATCTCATTTCATTCATTTGGTAAATTTCACATACAATATTATATGTCTTTATGAATTCAGAAGAGGGGGGGGGGGCGCTAAAAAGGTTTTGTGCCCCGGGCGCGAGTTAAGCTCGCTACGCCACTGCAGTCCAGTCCCTTATTTTTTATCGAATCGCAATAAGATTTCGATTCTTCCACTGTTCTACTAGACTCGGGGCTCATTCGAATTTAGCATTCATATTCCTATGTTTTCATAAAGATTATCTTTATCTGTATGTACGAATTGTGGGACGGCCAAGGTGTAGAATTTTCGTGATAACTAGAAAATGAATTAATTATTTTCACTCACCGTGGATCAACGTTTGCTGTGGCTTCATCCATCACCAAAATTCTATTGTTTCTAACTATTGCTCTTGCCAAACATAATAACTGACGTTGGCCTGCACTGAAATTCGAACCTCCTTCACTAACTTTCATATCCAAGCTTTCAACAGCATTCTTAAGTTCCACCTAAAAACAAATTAAGAGGAATACATTTCGGAATAATTCGAGGGTTTATTTTTCTCTCACGTTTTCTAGAGCTTTCCACAAAGTGAGATCGTCGCTCTTGCCGAAAGGATCCAAATTGTATCGGATGCTTTCAGAAAACAATATTGGCTCCTGAGGTATAATAGAAATTTTGCTCCTTAGATCTGACAAGCCAACTTTGAAGATATCTACACCGTCTATTTCAATGGTACCTTCAGTGGGTGCTAATCTGAATATAGCAGATATAAGGGTTGATTTTCCAGCCCCAGTTCTTCCTACTATACCGATCTGGAATCGTAATTATTGGTTAAAACCAACTTTTCATTTTGCAGAATTATGAATATAAGTCGATATATTTCAGTGAATTTTTACCTTTTCTGCAGGTTCGATTACCAAGGAAAGGTTCTTCAATACTGGATCTTCATCCGGAACATACCGTAAATAAACATTTTTGAATGTTATTCTACCAGCTTCTGGCCAATCTCTTGGTGGTAAATTGCCTGGTAATGAGGTAAATGGACCTTCTTTTTCTATTCTTGTATATTGCAATACCCTCTCTACACTGGTCATGTGGCTTGCTACCTCCGCTGTGTTTCGAATGCCAAATTGTAACATTCCTATTATTATCAAACTTTGCGATATGACTAGTCCAACATCGCCAGCAAGAGCTGAAAAAAAGAGATTTCAGAGTCTGTGAAGAAATTCAATTGGATTACAGAATTATATCCGTTCGAGAGAGATGTTATAAAAAGGAACTTAGAAACTTTAAAATTCAACAGGTATCTGGATCTTAGTAAGAACCAACTACGCCTTCTCACCGGCTTCCTTATTGTCGCCACAGAAAGCATCTGTTGAGAATAGGCTCATCGAACACTGAGGAGTGTAGATTCTGTGGGGAGAAGGAAGAAACTCCTATGCACCTAGCCACGGAATGCTTTACCATTATAAGCCAAAGGAAACAATGCTCTGCTCAAGAAACTTGTAGGAGTGAGGAATTAGCCCCGCTGAAGCCTTCCCAGATATTGAATTTCATTAGATCTCTGTAACTGGAAGGCGAGGTGTAAAGGGTGTGGTGAGAACAGCTTTGTCAGGGGACACAATAGACCGTAAGGTCGCAGAGTCTGCAACCCCTTTCAAACTAACTAACTGACTAACTACTCTTTTAGATCAAAAATTCTCGCTGTTAGCTACTTATCTATTGCACAGCGAATTCATTATCAATGACAATGAATTTGATTAACTCTGGCGTCCTCCTTTGAACAAAACAGACCTGCTAAAAGGCCAGCAAACAATTGATGACGCTGCTATTCTCGCGAGGTATGAGGATCTAGTCTTGGTTTTAAAACTCTTTAGAAACATTTGAATGAACTATGGTTACAGAAGTGGAAAATTAAAGTTAATTAAGCCAAATTGGTACAAGCGCAGCCTACGATATTTAAGAGGCCAGAAGGTTGCTTTAAAATGCGACGTTGCCGGAATGTCCACAGAGGGTGACTCGGGGTGGTACGACCTTGCAGTTGCAGGTTGCAGTTCTTTCAAGGTGGAAACGTAAATGTGTTCGCATCAGAAATTCGACCAGGAAGCATGTAGAAAGGTTTGTGTCTTTTCGATGTGTGTGTGTGTGTGTGTGTGTGTGATTGGTTTTTTTTATCAATAAATAAAGTGAAAACAAGTGTTGCAGTTCCAGGATCAGTGTGTATCGGATTTGTTATTGAATTTTTCGACTTTGAGTGTTCATATCTGGAAGAATTATCAACAGGTTGGTTTTTCATTTTAATATTTATTAAAATTTCATTTGGAAATCTTCGATTCGAGTACTATGCCTCGTACTTGTGCAGTACCCTAAAGTTCAGTTATACCGACAGTAGAACCTCGATTATCCGAGCTATTGTGGACCAAGCCGACCTCGGATAATCGGAAACTACGATATTACGGACTTTATTAAATAACTCTGCAATAATATGATATATTTAATCAAATTGAGTTTTATTTACGTAATTAGTAACTTAATAAATAAGAACATACATATTTTATAAGTAAATAATACACAACTATGTAGATATGTTCCGTAACGAATGACAAAAGCAGACGCCTCACCGCGCGAGCAGAGTTTGAACGTGTGGAATTGAACTATCCTATGCTATCCAAGCAACTCGGATAATCGGGGTTCTAGTATAAATATACCGCGAAAAATTCCTAAATTAACTGATGCATTTCCTTCAAATTTTTCCAAATCATCCGAGTAACATGACATCTTCAATTACTCCAAAAAGAACTGATCCTGAAGAATGGAGACAAAAATTAGTTGTCCATTATGACAATTTTTACACCGATTGGGACAAACAAGATCAGATCGATTCATTTTCAGACTTTTGTTGTCATTTCAAAGACAAGGCAATCTCCCACTTCTTTTCCAATGTTAAAAAAAATGACATATTTCCAGCGTACTTGAGACGTTTATTAATACAAATGTTCACTATGTCAGCAGCCTTCTGAAATTATTTTGAGCAAATTTTCCCAAATTAGTAATATCTTCCTTAATAATTATTCTATTATGGTTAGTGAATCCCAAGAACTGCTCTTTCAGATAGGAAATTACTAACTTTTAGCCGTAAGTTATCAAAATTGTTTTAATTTATTCAGAGTTTATTTTTAGTTTTATATAACCTTTTTTAGAATAAAATTGAGAGTTTTTATTCAAGCAGAGCTTATTATTGTTGAATTTCTGTTTCATAGGATTTATTTTAAGTTTAAAGATCAGCATTCAGAATGTAATCGTTTCCGATAGCGAAATAATACTTTTTTTCATCTTTTGATTTTCATTCACCTATTTTATTCGCTTCAGAAAGTACAATAATTTCCATTCTGATTGTAATCTTGTGGAACCCCATGCAACAGCTACCTCGTCGTGGTGAGTTCTTGATTATTTGCGATAAAAATATTAAGAAATTATTCGCAGATGAACGAAATGCTGTTTTGTTTTCCTCCCTACATTTCTTAACCCAAATAGACCTACCGTTCCGTATAAAGAACACCTATCTAAAAGTTTTCTATTCATGCTCAAAATAAAGAAACAAAGAAGGCGTCAATATAAACACATAAATTAATGCTGTCTTCAACACTGAACATGAACTACAAAGTGTTGCAGTATTCAAATTGACTTTGAAGCCAAGTTAACTTCACGAATATATCAATTGTTGCAATACCTCATTTTGTCCGGTGGTGTATTTATTCATATGTATTTATTTCATCGCGTTTGCGAATAAAATAATTATATCTATGCTTGGATGAATAATATTAGAGGCGAATTCATCTTCTCCATGATTTCAAATCCTGATTTTTGCTACATAAATGAAGGCGTTCTTTTAACGGAACGGTAGGATTATCACCTACTATATTACCTGAATATATTGTTATAACTATTGGAAAAATAATCTGACTCTGCATGAGATACTACATCATGCAGATAATCTGGATATGATTTCAGAACCACCTGATAGCAAAATTTTCTTCTGCACATAATTCAATAGTTTTCTGTAAGTGAAATAACAATAATGTTGCTTATGCGCCTACTAATTTCTTATTCTTATTTCTATGCCTTTGACATGGTTGTTCAAAATGCAGAAATGGTAACAACCTAGACTAGCTATCATCGCAACAAGATTGCTGGAAACTAATAGAAAAACAACAAAAACAGGACCATCTAAGCAATCATAAACCGATTTCAAGCGAATAACCAGTAATGACCGCGGTTATCTGCGGTCCTGCCTGCGGTTATCTACGGTTATAGTCTTCAGGATATTCCTTGTAAAATGATTATAACCTACAATGACCGAAGTCGCTTGAATGCAGTTGGTCCTAGTTGGTAATTACCAATGAGGACCAGGTTATTCGCTTGAAATCGGTTATAGAGTTAATACCAATCTTCAAGATGGGTCAGAGTGGACCACCTGATTGTTTACCAGAATAAAATTAAAAAATTGTGAAGTGTGGCATAAAAACTAATATTTTATATGTATTAAATATAAAATAGCATAACATCCGAAAAATTGCTTCTATAATAACGACATATTATAATTCAATGTTCATTTTTCATAGAATGAATTTTAGTCACTCAAAAACCTATCGTTCCTTTAAAAGAACACCACAAATTTCACCTTTTCGTGAAAAATGAGTACACATCAAGATGAAAAATATGAAAAGGCACCATTTATACCATAATCTGACACAATTCTCATTGAAATGAAGGAAAAAAAATTTCAGGTCTATTTGGGTTAATTCATTGTGAATTGAAATAAATTCGAAATTATTTCGAAAACAGTGCGAATTGCAGAAGAAATCCGTATACTGTCTATATCCGTAGTACTTGTTACTCCGATCGTAACAACGGCAACATCTAACCTTCCGGCCTGTTAGATTTAGTAGAATTTCAACATTAAAAATTCTAGAATCAACCACAAGAAAATATCTTGAGACCTGCTTGAACAACAAAAGTACTGGACAGGAAAACGGTGTGAAAAATCCATAATAGGTTGACTTGAAACTAAAATATCAATTAAGAAGAAAATAAACTTCCAATCTACAAAACTGTATTGAACCCAATCGAACACTTATTACGTAAAAATATGGCGAACAATAATCTGACAGAGCCAATGTGAGAACCACAGGATGTTGTTAGACACATTTAACTGTAGAGAGTAGACCATTCACTTTTAAAGAGTGTCTCAATAAGAGCGCAAGATTTGACTTGCGCGCCATGTTTGACAGTCATACCCTGAGTTGCAGGAACGTCCATTAAAATTTAATGCTCCCTTAAACGGAGAATCGATAGATGGTAGCCATGGATACTTAATTCTCCCTTAAATGGAGAATCCATAGACGGTAGCCATGGATACTCCGTTTAATGGAGAATTAAGGGAGCTTTAAATTTATTTGACGTTCCTGCAACTCAGGGTAAATGTCACATTATTATGACTTGACAGAACGGAAGTTGACAAATGGGGAGTACATAGATTGCAACTATTCGTAAAGTGCGTCCAATGTTCGGTTGAAATAATGTGCCTAATAGATATACTGTGAAAAGAGTGAGACAGAAAGGCATTCATGCGGGTGCAAGAAGTCTTGACATGCTTCTTGTTAAAATATTACTTAACAACGTGTTTTTTCGAATTTTTCCAGAGGAAATTAGATTCACTCCACTCCACTCATTCTCGAATAGAAAAAAGTTATAAATAAGAATTGGTTCTAAAGTCAACATAAGAACCGTTTTTAAAACACGAAATGATTTACGATCTATACTTGAAAAACTAAACCTTTGAATGTGAAAAAAAAGTCAAAAAATTGTGTTTACAATAATCCCTGCATATATTTGTAGAAAAACTTATACAGGAGAAACATCAAGACCTTAGAAATTAGAAAACGCGAATATAAGAATAACATAAAAAATAGATATATTGGTAGATCATGTGTGTTCCAATACCAGTGATCACATGATGGATTGGAATAACACAAAAATTCTAATGATGAAGGATGATTGTAAGGATTGTAAAGAAAAATCAAGGGGTCGGCTTGTATTTCGTTGGATGACACTAATAATTTGGCCAATTGTTCAGTGGGTATGGATCGTATTTCGAAGAACTGGTTTCAAGGAATTTTGAGATGAAGAAGCAATATCAATATTACCAATATATTATTATAATATCAACAGATATCAATCTATGGACATCATGTGTTGACAAATGTCATTTGAGACATTAAAAACACAAGTGCACTTTTTACACTGGGGGCCTTTCTTCTATTATTTAAAAAAATTTTCTAATTGATTTTTGTTTCAGAGACTGGGAGAGAAAACCCTAAGAAAACTTTCACAAAAACGCAAATACCTCCCATAAAATATTTCAATAGATATCTCAATTAATCTTACCTTCATCATTAAATAAAAACTGCACAACAGCTATAATCAGAAATATTATGGATACCATATCTAAGAAAAAACCAAATGCTTCGAATGCAGCTATAAATAAGTACCATGTAGAAGTGTGTTGATCTTGAATCATGTCAAATTCTCTCCTAACCATATCCTCAGCATTTGCAGATCTAATTGTGGGTAAGCCGTCTAAAGAGGCGGCAACATAGGAAAACACTGGTGCTTTTGCTGAAAAATAATCATGATATATCATAAAAACACATTTATAATAAACGCTTACTTGTTCCTTCGAGTCTCTTGACATCTTGAGCAGCTTTCATGAACACCTTTCTGAACCAACTAAGGACGGCCCCAAGAATGATTGTTGGAAAAATCATCCACCACGACTTGATGAATGTCATTGTGAGGATACCAGCAGCTACTAAGAACACCTGGATTGCCATGAGGGTAGCATAAGGCAGCAATTCATCGATGGAACCCATGTCTTTCGAAAATCGGTTCAAAATTCTTCCTGCAAGAAACAGAAACAAATATGTATTATGTTATGAAATTTGTATTTTTTAATACATAATAATAATATAATTCGCAAAAATATCTTTAGTTTATCCGTTATCCTGGGAGAAACAAAAACTTGTTTTATACCCTCCATTTGTAAACACCCTGTGCTGAATTTGAAGCGGAAAATTTGATATCATTAAGTTTTAATTTGAAGTGTGATCCTTTCTCAACAAAATGTTTTTTGACTTAAGTCAGTATCTGCTTTAAAAAAAATATACACATTTTCAAAGAAAGTGTTGCATTTTTTCAATTTTTATAACAAAACATTACAATACCTTATCGACTAGTAAACATAAACAAACATCTGAAAATTAATAGCGTGTATTTCCACCTCGCTTTCTCATCACTTCTACCATACGACGTGGCATACTTTCAATGCATTTCCGAATTGCTTCTGGGGAATATTTTCCCATTCTTCAAGAAGGGCTGTTCGTAAATCGGCCGAATGGGTCCGTTCATTATTCGATATTTCCTGACCGGGTCGCAGAAATCAAATTGTGATTCCGCAGGTAAAAGACATCTCCCGTTTTATTAGAATCTAGTGTTTTGATGCAATTGCTTTTACAAGTTTTACTGAACCTCTTTTTCTTGCCGTCCGACTGGGATCCTGAGCCACACATCAGAGGCGGAGTGCACGCTGACCTCTGGTGGATGACTGAGGATTATCCAAAACCTTCAGTAGGGGTTCGAAGCAGAGAAACACTGGGTCCGATCATTGTCCAATAACTCCTGAGTGGGTTCTAACTCGTTCGTAAACTAATTACAGTCCGAAGTCACCGTAATAAGTCTACCTGATCATATTTATCATATATGTATTATGTATTGCTATTTTCTTTTACTATCATTTTGAAATACTCAGTCTGGCAGTCTGACCGTACACATATATATTATATATAAATTACTCTCATTGTGTTTCAATAAATTATAAAACCTCAGTCTTATGAATCACTGGTTGTCGCTACTACCTTAGACAACACCGAACCCTTCTTCGACTAGTAGCTGCCTAGGTGGGTTTGCTATTTCCCCCTTTTTAATAGGAAAAAATAGCTGGCGCCCGAAGGACCTTTTAGCCGAGTGAGTCCCCAGGTAAGAGAGGGCGAGTACCACCGTTACAAAATTTCGATTTCGAACACGTCTACCTAGCATATCCCATACATGTTCAATTGATTAAAATCCGTACTCTGGCTGGCCACACCAATCGTTGAATATTCGCCTCTTCTAAGTATTCTGTTACAACCCGTGCAATGTGAGCACGGGTTCTGCATTATCAGAAATTGTTGGGGGAAAATTACCCCAAAAGAAATTCGGAACTGCATTGAAAGTATGCCACGTCGTATGGTAGAAGTGATGAGAAAGCAAGGTGGAAATACACGCTAATGTTTTAAATTGTTATAAAAATTGAAAAAATGCAACACTTTCTTTGAAAATGTGTATCTTTTTTTAAAGCAGATACTGACGTAAATCAAAAAACATTTTGTTAGGAATGGGTCACACTTCAAATTAAAACTTAATGATATCAAATTTTCCGCTTCAAATTCAGCACAGGGTGTTTAGAAATGGAGGGTATAAAACAAGTTTTTGTTTCTCCCTGTATAACGGATAAACTATAGATATTTTTGCGAAGTAAATTTCAGGTTAATATTACAAGACCCAATAATATACCTGGTGAAAACTTCAACTAAATCGCAGCACTACGAAAAAAGATACAGGGTGTTGAATTTGACAAAAATTTTGCCTGTCCGGAATTTATTGACGGGGAGTATAGTATAACAAGGAGTAAATGATTAAAATTTGGAGAAAAAAAAACGTGAAGGTTTTTTCAATGTAATCATTTTTTGTTTCATTAATATTATAGTCGTTTTTTTGGAATTTTTTTAAATTTTACACAAACCAGCTGTTCATGGAGATCCAATGTCGATGTTTAGTGGTTGTTAAAACGCCTAGAGCACGTGTACACCGAATTTATAGCCAGCTAAGTGAATTTGAAAGAGGTCCTTTCATTGGTGTACGGGAGGAGGGGTTGTCATTTCGAGAAATCGCTAACCGTTGTTTGATAATGCCCAAAATCAAAGGAGAGTAGGCACCAGTCATCGAAAGGGCACAAAATATGTCCAAGATCGCCTCATGGGCATTTGAGACAGATTTGCGAAAACTCGATTTTAATCAATTACTCCTTGCTATAATATGTGCCCCCAATTAGGCCAAGCAAATTAGCTTCAAAAAATGGTTGGAAATAATTGGTGGAGTTCGGGAAACTGTTTGAATCATATATTTAGGCCTCTATTAAGAGTAGTTTGAGTTTTGCCCCAATTTCCCTGTGGAGCGTATGTCGAGACTTTCGAAAAATCCCGAAATTTTCAGACTAATTCAGGTTTTCCTTGAATAGCTTCTAAACTAGGCACTTCATCAAAAACTTTGTTACATTCAAAAGTGTTCAGCATGAAATTCTGCTTCTGAAAAGTACTATGACATTATAAACTGCTCCACATGACTTAAATTGCAAAAAAATATAGTTTAAATGAGATTTTGTGATGAAAATTCATATTAATATGATTTCAAGTTGCAGGAAATAGAATTAATTTTATTCTGTAGTAGGTCTGCAGCGTATACAGGGTGGTTCAGAAAAATCAAGTAAAATAACGAAATTTGATTCCCAGAGAATTCAAGCATTTTAAGTCTGTCAATACAATGTATGGCCTCCACGAGCAAAAATAACAGCTTGACATCTTCTTTGCATACTACACACCAGGTTGTTGAACATTTCTTGAGGAATTTGTTTCCATAAACGGGGCAGAAGCTCTCGCTTTAAGTCTTCTGGGGTAGTTTGATGATTATCTAATCTTCTTTGGACCATATCTAATGCATGTTCTATGATCTATGCAATTCAAATCTGGTGAGTGCGGAGGTATTGGTAAATGTGGAATACCAAGCTCCTCGCTCGCATTCTCAACTATGGTTGCACGGTGCGGTCTAGCGTTATCGTCTAGAAATTGAAAAGTTTTACCAATAGCCTTGTGAAAATTTGGCAAAACATTTTTCATTGACATGCTCCCTTTAGTGTAAAGCGATCATATTCCCAGGACAAATGTGTAGATCTGTACGCCCGTTGAAACATATCCCGGCCCATACCACAACACTGCCCCCTCAGAATCGATGGACTTCTTGGACATAGCGACATGGTATGCGTGGGATTGTCCATACCCTTATTCTTCGAGAATCTGAAAATCGTCCATATCTGGATTCATCAGTGAAAAGGACACTACGCCATTGATTGTTCCAATTGATATGTGCCTTGCCCATTCCAGTCTTTGATGCTTATGGTCACGTGTTAATGGAACTTCTTTTAATGGACGTCTAGAACCTACATTCACCTCTCTCAAGCGTCGTCTGATGGTTTCGATGGAAACTTGGACCCCATCTGCATTTTGAAGAGTATTTTGTAGCATTCTACACGTAGATGTAGGCTTTCTTCTCGTCGAAACGGTGATGAAACGATCCGGAGCAGGGAGCAGCTGTTGTATTTCGTCGCCCACCAAGCGTTGGTCTTTCCAACACGGAACCTGTCTCCCTGAACCTATTCCAAAGTCGAGATATCAAACTTTGAGTGACTTAGAGCTTTCCCGCTACAACAACCTGAGTAAGGCCATCCTGTATCATTCTGATAGCCCTATTAGCCTCTTGGCATTTTCAGAAAACTCGTTTCAAATCGAAGCTGTTGATAAACTGATTCCATTTCAAAATAAGAACATTCATGAAGCATATGCAAAGAACCAAACTTCAGAAAAAAAGCGATCAGATTGACGAAATGTCTCATACTGATTTTTATTCGATCGATTCAAGTTGTTATTGAGTTTTAAATGATTGTACAGCGATTTTATCGAAGATTACATACTTTTCAAAACGATTGAATACGATATCCCTAACTCTTGTGGAGCAGTATATTTCGAACAAGTAGTTTTATAGAAATCATCCGTCAAAATATGGCCTATTTTTAGAGTTTTTGAAAAAACACATTTTTTTACTATAAAACATCAAATATCTATGAAACTACGAGCTTCAGAACGAAATGTCATAGAATTATAGTTTTAGACCATCACATTGTGATAAAAACGTAACACCACTCCTCCTAACCACAATGTTCAATATCGCAGTAGCTCATCCTGTTGAGGATACTGATCATTTAATCGTAGCTAGTGCTGTTGAAGTTGCTCAGTAGTCTCATGAGTTTGTTGATATTGTAATTTTGAAAGTTCCAGCCCCTATGAGTACCAACATTTTTTTACTAGGGCCTGGCAAAGGAAAGCAAGACTATGTTGTCTATTCTCTTTGGACTACAAGTTTTCCTCTGTTGAGAAAAACAACATATTATTACTTCATGCTTTAAAGGCGGCGAAATTACGTCACCATTTCTCGCTTCTCGGTAAAGGAAAAATGAAATTCCCAAAGACGTTGGAAATCAATTAAAACCTGCTATAAGTAGAAGAATTGTCCAGCAAATCTAATGTTTCTGCCGATAAGGTCAACGACGCAGGGAAGAAATGCGCTTTAAAAAAATGATTTCAAGCAATTAAATGTATTGCGGTACGAGTTGTTTGAAAAATTATCAACCAAAACCTCATTTAATCTTGCCTTTTTGCCTCCAACTGAAGCAGCTGCTTGACAGCACTCGCTAAAGACGTATTTACAGGTAATAACAATATGTAATATATTGTCTTAGTTAGTAATAAGTCGTATTGTTAGTTAGTTATTATAATTGAGTCAGTTGATTTTCAATGTCTTTAGTAATTTCAGTTGTCCTTTACCGAAAATTGATAAGCCAGTGTCGCAATAACTAAAAACATGAAAGAATAATATGTTGTTTTTCTAAACAGAGGAAAACTTGAAGTGCAAAAGAAAATAGACAACATAGTCTCACTTGCCTTTGCTAGGCCCCAGTAAAAAACTGTTGGTACACATAGGGGCTCGAGCAGTCAAAATTACAAGGTCAGTTTCCTCCCCAACAATAACCACACACTCATGAGACTGCTAAGCAACTTTAACAGCACTAGCTACGATTAAATGATCAGCATCCTCAGCAGGATGAGCTACTGCGCGAATAGACATTGTGGTTTGGAGGGCCGGGGTTACGTTTTTACCCCAATATTAAGGTCTGCAACTATCATTCTATGACATTCCGTTCTAAGGCTTGTAGTTTCATAGATATTAGACGTTTTATGGTAAAAAATGTGTTTTTTTTTTAAGTATAAAAATTTGCTATATTTCGACGAATGATTTTTATAAAACTACTTGTTCAAAATATAATTTCGTAGTACTTTTCAGAAGCATAATTTAATGCTGAACACTTTTGAATATAACAAAGTTTTTGATAAAGTGCTTAGTTTGGGAGCTATTCGAGAAAAACCTAAAATAGTCCGATAATTTCGGGGTTTTTCGAACGTCACGATATACGCTCCACTGGGAAATTGGGGAAAAACTCAAACGACTCATATTAGAGGCCTAAATAAATTATTAAAACAGTTTCCCGAACTCTACCAATTAATTCTAGGCAAAAGTCTAATTTGCTTGGCCTAACTTGCAATTATTGAGAGAAGAATAAAAACAAATTTCAATCAAAGAATATTCCAAATAATGTTCATTTCTCTTACCTGACGGGTTTGTATCGAAAAATCTCATGGTCGCTTGAAGAACATTTGTGAAAATCGTATTATGCAAATTAGTGGAGGCGTTCATGCAGATTTTGTAGAAAAGAAGAGATCTCAATGTCGTCAATATAATGGCCAGCACTATAAATAACGTGTAAACTTGAATATACATCATATCTGTCCAAGTGGTATAGTCATTGAAAATGAAGTCATCCACGGTATTTGTTGTGGACGATGGTACTGATGTTGTGTTGATTAAGGAGTCCAATGTTGTTTCTGAATAATCTGTTAAATTGGAAATTGTTGTGGGAACTGTGGACATCGAAACTTCTTTGGATACTTCCGAATATAGCTTCAGTTTGGCAACGTTGTTCGTCCTGAGAAAATTTAAAAATAATTTATTGTTTTTTTATTAGTCAAATGTTTTTACCAGAATGTAACCCATAAGTCTCCACCATTGCAAGCAGTCTGGGCCAGCACTAGGAGTAGAATTTCAATTAAAATAACTACAGTACTTGCCCCAGCCCTGTAATAATCTTTATAAACCGAAAATGACATTGAACCTCTTTCTATAAGTTCTTCAGTTTCTTTGGGTTCTTCACCAGGTTCTTCTTCATCTCCCATCCCGAATGACTGGAATTTATGAGAATTTTGAATATAGCATTGCTCATCGTTAGTTATAAGATGTCTAAATACATAGTGTAGACACTCATCATTTTTCAACCTGAATGATATTAGTCCAATTTGAGAATATCAGGAATGTTTCTCGGCGGCGCCGCAATGTCATATTTGTCATTTAGATCTATATTGCCTTGTTCAATTTGCTTGTTGTTTAAACAGATGAATTGCCAGGAACAGTTTTTTTTCAGATGTAAGAAAACCTTTCTAAAATTTATCGATTCGTCATTTCTTAAACAAAAATGCAGCAAAGTTAGAGCCAAAGCTACACAACCATACAGGTTGTTTGTTCTCAGACGAGCCACCCATGGGCGCCCGCAGGAGGAGGCCAGGGGGGGGCCGTGGGGGCCCTGAGATTTTGACCCCCCCATTGTTTTTGAGCAGAACGGAATACTGATGTCGCTTGTGCCTCATCAAATTTTTATTTTGCCCCCCCCCTGAGAAAAAATTCTGCGGGCGCCCATGGAGCCACCTCGTATATTTCTTATTCCATAGAGAATGATATTCCTGAAACACGTCGAATGATTTTTTCGGGGGACATATTCGGACTGGTCAAAAAATGAATTTGATATCACTACCCCTCTAGCCGCTACCCTAACATCAAGTGATATCGAATTCATTTTTTGACCAGTCCGAGCGTTTTTTCCATCTCAAAGATCCAAATTGCATTTCCAACAAGGTGCTGCTCGACCCCTTTTCCCTATTCAAAAATGAGAGCTGTTAGGGGTTGCGGCTAGAGGGGTAGTGATATCAAACTCATTTGAATACCCTTATATGTCCCCCTTTCAACAAAATTTGACCTGTCCGAGCGTTTTTTCGTTATTCCATCCCAAAGCTCAAAATTCGGGATCGAAAGTTATGGATGGCCCACCCTGTATATATCAAAAGATTGTCCCCCAAACAAAATTCTTCGAGAAATATACGGGGTGGATCGTTTGAGAACAAACATACTGTATATATAAAAGAATGACCCGACAACTTGTTAGGTAAAGGACAAGATACAATAAAAAAATTGAAATATCATTTTCATGTTACCTATTCTCTCGAGCATTTCGGCCGTCGTCGTGGATTAGTTCTTGACGTTTCAACAGTTCGAGTGTCTGGCATCTTCAAGAGTTATATTTAATTGGATTGTAACGATACGATACAATCGTTACTACCTTTTTTAGATTTCAATTTCAATACATTCGTTGAACCGCCACTGCATTTGTACATATATCGAACATTATTGTATTCGCGCATGTCTTCAATCATATAAGATGTTCATCGGTTATTCGAATATTCTTTCTTTTCTGCTTTGTCTGGTGAATGAGATAAGTCATCAGAATTTAGTTGTTGATAGTTTTTTTTTATATTAGATTTCGAGATTTGGTTAATATTTCAATGATATTATTAGTAGGTATACTAAAACTCAATTAATAATTGTGGTGAGTAAGAAACATTTATGAATTTTTTCACATTCTCCTCTGCCCAGCGAACAAATTTCTAGAATGGGTTATCTTAAAATTATTTTCATCCTTGTCCGTTCAGTTTCACTTCCATGCACTTTCTATCATTTTCATATTAATTAATTTTTTTGATATTCAGTATTTAGATAATTCTCATTCGAATCCGTAACACAATCCAGTAAAATAATTTAAGTCAATTTCATTTCACTCACTAGATTTTTGCAAAATGGCTGTCGATTTCCGTATGTAATTTTTTTTATACTTTAGTACAGATGGACGGCAAGGACAATGTGATTCAATGATAAATATGATTTCTGAAGGAAATTAATTTTCCAGTTTTTGGGTGAGGCCCAGAATTTTCGAATTACTGCTAGGGTTGAGTTCCTATAGACAACATCCAACATCGAAGAATTCATCACACCTGGTCGTGAAAACCTGGAAGCCTTTATGTGGTGTTATAGACGCTTCGATGCTGAATCAGATGATTCCTTATTTACCAGCTTCACCTGGATTTTGAATGCTAATGGAAGTATTTTGTAATTTCATTTTATACCTATTTGATTCACATAATTTCGTACAACTTACTGCATTTCACATTCGAGATCTTTCGCTTCGAAGAATTTGATAATTGTAATTTCATTGTGAACAGCTATTTTGTAATGCTTTACTCTTGATGTTCAATTCGGATTTGAGATCTGAACACTTCAATCGTTCTTTTTAATTTATAATTAATAAAGCTCCGAAAGTGGAATAACGTGTTTTTGTGTGGGAACCAAAGATTTCAAAATTACTCTTATAATTCAAAATATTTTTGATTCATTACAAAATAGGTTCCAGGCAAGTTACAACCTATTAACCCCGACCACCTCTCCGACTGAAGTTAGTAATTAAATTGATCTGTGAAGAGAGGAAAAACACTTGAGCTGTTACAGGATGTTTTCACTGAGTATACAGGTCTGGAATAAAATCATGGAAACATAGGAATATCAATGTTAAATTCGAATGAGCTCCGACTCTACACCATTTCGAAGTGTAATTCAGAAACCGTCAAGTGTATTTCAGACTAGTCACTTCAATTTCAGAAAGCGTCAATTGAATTTCAGAAAATATCAGATGTATTTCGGATCACTCAATTGAATTTGATTCGTTACTTTCTGAAATTCAATTGACAAATCTGAATAACATTTGATGTTTTCTGAAATTCAATTGACTAATCTGAAATACAAGTAATGTTTTCTGAATGTCAATCGACGATTTCTGAATTTCAATTGAAAACGGTGTAGTAGAACAATGGAATAATCGAAACCTCATTGCGATTCGATAACCAATAAGGGACTGGACTGTTGGAATCGAGAGTCGGGACACCGACTGGGCCCGAATCACCGAATGCACCGAATCGAGCCGACTCCTATCGAGATTTGCCATTCCAACAGTCCAGTCCCGTATTTGTTATCGAATCGCAGTGAGGTTTCGATTATTCCACTGTTCTACTAGACTCGCAGCTCATTTGAATTCAACATTGATATTCCTATGTTTCCATTATTTTATTCCAAATCTGTATAACTAACTCCCCTAAAATATAACTCCGAAGATGTCAGATACTCGAACTGGCAAAACGTTGAGAACTAATCCACGACGACGGCCGAAATGCTCGAGAGAACAGGTGATATTAAACTATGGCCGCGAAAGCCTAAACCAATTCATATCAGTTTCAGTTTCGATATGTCTAGAATATTGAATCAATTCATTTCTCGGTCAAAAATACCGATAATTTACCTTCAGTATTAGAAAAATACGGATATTTTCGCCTGTTTTCCTGTAATGTTCTCACACTAAACTCATGAGAGCGAAAATGTCAAGAACAGTATTAATTTACTTTTGAAAAGAAGAAAATATGCAAATATTTTAATAAATTGCAAGGAATCTGTCATAGTTTGTTGGAAGCGTCCTCTACAGTGGATTCATCGAAACATGCCTCAAATTCTCAAATTGACAAAACAAAATCTTATCAGTGAATAAACCATGTATTAAAACATCATAGCTAGTTATTATTCTCATTACCTTCAATGATAATGTTGATTTCATTTCGACAGGCTTTTCTGCTGGGGCAGTTTCTGTAGTACTTGTCTGTCTTAAGAGCTTCAATTCATCTGAAGACAGCTGTGATGGTCGGATGAATTTTTCAACTTTGCCCTGAAATTAATCAATTATCAATTTTACTATGGCAGGTTATCCTCAAAATTCAAAAAGCTTCCGGGAAAGCTCAAGTAAAAGGAAAAAATACAGGTTAATTAGAGTGAGATGTCAGTTTACTTATAAATACTTACATTATTGAGAACCAGTATGAAGTCCGCATTGTTCAGGAACTGTACTTGATGGGTAACTAAAATTCTCGTCTTATCATGCAAATGTTGAAGAATGCACTTCTCAACCAGATGTTTCGCTACATGAGGATCTACAGCTGAGAGTGGATCGTCAAACAGATAAATGTCAGCATCTCTATACACCGCTCTTGCTAAATTTATCCTGGCCCGTTGTCCACCACTCATAGACACACCTCTTTCTCCAACATTGGTTTTGTCTCCGAACGGAAACAATTCGAAATCTCTCTGAAGGGCGCACGCTTTCACTACTTTGTAGTATTTTTCCTTGTAGAACGGTTGACCGAACAAGATGTTGTTTCGAACATTCGATGCGAAGAGCCAGGCTTCTTGGGAAGCGTAGGATACAGTTCCCCCTATTTCCATTTTTCCAGAACTTAAAGACAATTCTCTCAAAAGTAGGTGTAGAATGGAACTTTTTCCAGATCCCACATTTCCAACTATGCAGCAAAGACTTCCTAGAAGAAAAGTTTCCTTGTAGCACTTCGAACAGAGCAACTCAAAAGTCAAAATTAATCATAATGTGAAATCATTTTATTTCATTTCATATACTGAAAAATAAACCCTGAAATTTATTCAAAAATGATCTAATTGGCCAGATTTGAGTTTATTGATCTGTTCATCGCATGATTACCTATGAACACTATTAGAGATAATCATTCATTTATATGGGTGATTCTAAAAAAATTGGGTAACTTTTGAGGATATTTTGTTTACTATAGTTATTGAATCGAATTATTACCAATTCCTGTGTATTGGATGGCCAATCTAATGAATGATTTGTTCCAAATCGGGCCAGTCACTTTTCGAAGTAGATTGTGAGATAATAAAAATTTTCTGAATTTGACTGCCAGGAGACAGACGAGGGTAATATGGTACTGATAAAATACACAAATTTGTAAGAATTATAATTAATGAAAATCACTACAAATTTCTTAGTGTCAATAATGGCACATGTCTAAGTATTAAAATCATTAGTAACAATTAGAAATAATTATAAGCAGAGCCGAATTAAGATTAGGCGATTGCCTACGGGCCTCGAATCTGCCAGGGAACCCTTGCCTTATGCACATTTTGATGATGGTTGAAAAAGTGCCCCGAAATTGCACTGCTTATGGGCCCGCCACATGATTAATTCGGCTCTGATACTGAGAGAATATATTATTTCAGTTTTCAGTAAGACCGTTTGACATTTGAGGTAACGTTATGAACTCAACTTGTACTAGTTTGACTTAATTTTACTTGATATTTTTGAGTATGATTTCTTGATTTACTTGATTGTTTGTTGTTACAAACAATAGAAACAAAAATCTAACAATATTCATATCAAAACTACTAATTGTCATAAAATTCAGAACAATGACAGTATAATACTATGAAAGTGAACTATCTCAGTCATCGTAACAGCCTTTTGACATTTTTATAATGGTATATTACTCAACTTTTATATTATTTTGAGGTAATTTTACTCAACGATTCGACAGTACGTATATTGCATATAATGAGGAATGTTCACAGGTATGCAAAATCGATCGAAACTTCGTCACAGTATAACCTATATGTATATGAAATCACTAGTTTTTGTTTCAGTCGAAAAGACCTAGTAGTTCGGATTTTACAACCCCGTGAATATTCAATTCCTCGCGGCGATGTGACGTCATACTACATTCGCAAATCGCACTCCGTTAGACGAAAGGCCCTTATATTGGACCCGGCTACGTACTGAACCTCGCAAGTCGTTGGATGTAAAGTGACGTCACACGGATCCATCGAACTCATGTTTATAACTCGATATCTCGGGCGCTACTTGAAGTATTGGACACAATATTTTCATTTTCTACGGAGAATAGGAATATGTAGAAATTGAAAAATGTGAACATTCCTCATTCAAGCAAAAATATTAAGATAAGCTTTGAAAGCATCTGAAGAGATAGTGATAATTAAATTAAAATGAGGTTGTGGTGTCATGTCATCAACATTTTTTCTTTGTTCTTTCTCTTTCTTCCCCGTGTACGGGAGTTTTTGTTTGTATTCCTATATTTTACTGGTAAAGCGGTCACTTTTAATTCTGGCGAAGCGAGCCTTTCTGGCGTCTGTCTTTTTTCTTTAATATTTCGTCCCTATTCAATTTGCTTTAAGCGTGACGCATTATGATTTAAAATTTAAACTGAATTATAAAATATAAATGCTCATACGCGGTAGCAATCAAGATGAAAGTGCTCTAAAGCAGAAAAAACATCAGTACTATGGAAACATGTCCGCCGTCTAGCGCGATACCTGACAGAGGACTGACGCTAGCGGACTGACGAAAAAGACATAATTTGAGGTTATAATCAGAACTAATGTTGTTTTTGGTAATTTCGAATATCAACGAACTACATTTTAAGAAATCATAATTAACTATGTATAAATGAAAATAAATCTCAGATTGACAAGAGAATAACGACTCTCCAGAGAACTGATATTTCGAATGACTCAGCACAGCAGGTGTATAGAGGACAAACACAACCCTAGCACTGGAACAGTTATGGCAGCTGTCAAATTCTTCAGTCCGTATAACTAACTTCATTAGAAACATTAAAACTAAATCAGGAATTAGACCTTCAGTCGGTGATATTTGGGGAGAATTTCAAATTTAAAGAACACACAACTGATTGACGAATGAAACAAACACAAAGTTTCAAATTTTTTTCTGAATTAAGTGGAGAACATTGCATTATGAAAGTTGTTTATACTAGGTATATCACAGATTGTAGTAAATTAGTAAGTTTTCTTAAATCAAGGATAATGATTAATGGATAGTCACTTGATTGTTGGTTTTCAGGATTGTGACATGGCAGAGGATTGACGTTTTGAGTAATAATGTTGTTTTTTTATTAACTTGTATTCAAAATGGAGAAGTGAAATTGGTTGGCAAAATGAAGGTTTTTTCAATGTTTGAAAATGAATTGTAATTTCAATAAAATACACTGCGCAAAAAAATTAACGCACATTATGGAAATCTCAAATTTATTCTACAACTGAAGGTGTTCTCAATGATAATTATTTTTATCAGAATTATGCATGCATATGTTATCCACTTTCAACGTTTTTCTTTAATACAGATGTTTTTTCCCAGCAGGAATAAAAAAAGATGATATTATCAGATTTTGAACGTATTGGCTCCATTCTAAAATCAGTTGTTCTCCATTCTAGTGATCAATAGTTTTTCTTTCGCGAAACACGCAATTTGACCCAAGAGGAATGTGCCCAAGCGGTAGTTTTGCGAGAAGAAGGGTGGACATACACAAGAATTGCAGAAAGGTTTGGAGTTTCCCATACAAGTGTGTCCAGAATGTTGCAGCAATTCAGGGAGACAGGTGTGAATGTCCGAAGACCAGGACAGGGTAGACCACAGATAACAACTGCCATTCAAGAACGTTACTTGAGAGTTTCTTCGTTGAGACAACGGTTTGCAAAATCTCTCTCTTCAAAATCAACTTGAGCAAACTCATAGGGTACAAATTAACACTCAGACAATAAGAAATCGCCTCAGTGAATATGATTCAAGGCCTCGTGTCACGGCAATAGGCCCAGCTCTTACCCCAGCCCATCGAAGGGCGCCTTTGGATTTTGCAAGAGAGCATAACCGATTTCAAGCGAATAACCAGTAATGACCGCGGTTATCTACGGTCCTGCCTGCGGTTATCTACGGTTATAGCCTTCAGCGATATTCCTTGTAAAATGATTATAACCGACAATGACCGAAGTCGCTTGAATGCAGTTGGTCCTAGTTGGTAATTACCAATGAGGACCAGGTTATTCGCTTGAAATCGGTTCATATCCATTGGGAAGAGGCCGATTGGGAAAGAGTTCTCTTCACAGATGAGTCTAGATTCTGCCTCTACCATTGTGATCGACGTTCCCTTGTATACAGACGTTCACATGAAAGATATGTTCAGTGCAATTTCCTGAATACTACTGGTTTCGGGGGAGGATCGATTATGGTATGGGGTGGAATATCTTTGACTGCTCGCAGAGACCTACTGGTCGTTGATAATGGAGCTATGAATGCTGATAAGTATGTAAGGAACATTCTTGAAGAGCATGTAGTGCCATTTGCCCCATACATTGGTGAAAATTTCATTTTTATGGACGATAATGCCAGATCCCATCGTGCGCGCATCGTTCAGGAGTACCTTGAAGAGGTTGAAGTCTCTCGAATGGAATGGCCAGCAAGAGGTCCAGATCTCAATCCGATTGAGCAGGTTTGGGACAACCTCAATAGGAGGCTGAGAAATTCAGAAAATCATCCAGCTACTCTTAATGACTTAGGAATCCAACTCGGAGAAATCTGGGAAGGATTAGATCAGAACATTTTGAGATCACTCATTTTGAGTATGAACCGTCGTTGCCAAGCTGTAATTAAAGCAAGGGGTGGAAATACCAAGTATTAAATCACTTATCAGCATTTCAGTATTTTAAAAATTGTTCATTTCCCTTCTTTCACTTAAGATTCGGTGAAATCCTGAATTTTTCTTCCATTTAATGTGTCTTGTTTCGTTCAAAACCTTCCCGAGAGAACATAAAAAATAAGTTATAAAGTCAATGTACAGTTAACTTTCATTAAAATTGAGATTTTCAGAATGTATGTTAATTTTTTTCCGCAGTGTATAATAAGACTTTGTTAATAACGGCTGATGACATTGAGTTACCCAATTTTTTTAGAATCACCCATATCATAATGTCGACGCCTTTGCAAATTTAAAGAGACAATCATCACAAGTCAAATTAGTAAATGAAGGAAAAACAACAAATCAGTTGAAGAAAACTCAAATAAATACAAAATTCAAACGCAAGACATCAATTCATACATTTGTAATTATTGCTTGATCTTTTCTCTGTCAAAGTCAAGTCCAAATCCGTTTGCACAGATTTGGTTCAGCACAATCTGGCAACAAAATTAATGTTCGAGCGTGCGCAATTGGGTCCCCAATGTCTCACATGCCGAAAGTACAGGATAACCATTGAAAGTTACTCACCAGGTTTTAGTTCGAAGGAAACGTTGACCAATGTGTCAACGATTGGGTTGGGCGTCCAACTGGCATGAACATTCTCCAATTTAACCAAACCAGGTTGCACTCCCGAACCACCAAGCTTTTTCAAGATTTCAGGTCTTTCGCTCTTTGTCAGAAACTGTTCTATGCGGAATATCGATGTCTTAGTTTCGGCATAGCTTGAGAGAGCCATCGGAAACATTATACAAATGTACAGTTGCAGCGTGTTGATTATTTGTGACATCGAAAACACAACGCCTCCATTGAGCTCGTTATCTAGTAAAACGTAAGTTACTACGATAATATAAAGTGTGAATCTTTCAGTGAATACCATTATAGCAGCAGATATTCCTTTGATATACGATGTTTTCGCAATCACTTTGATTTCATACCTGAAAATTTAATTACTTTTTGAGTTCATTTTCATTAGTGAGGTTTTTTGATTATCTGTTCTGTATATTATGGCACCAAATGGAAAAAACGCGAAATATAGTGAACAAGATGGGCAAAACTGGTGATATTTGAACTACAACTTTTTAACTGGGAGAGAAAGAGTAAAATGAATGACATGTTACGGTGGTCTTTTTTAGAGAAACTGATAATGCCATCAACTGCATTCCTGTACCTTCCTTTGTTTTCGTGTTATTGGCTAAATTTTAAATTTTTGCGACTTCAACTTTGGCCATTATCTCCGTTTCTGTTTGTGCTAGGATAATGAAATGAATTCAAGTTACTTTTTTCATAGCAATCCAGTAGCCTACTTTGTTTTTTCCCAAGAGGTTTCCTTGCTGAGCCATAACATAAAGTTGCGTTTTTTCTTATGGAAACAATAGTTTGAAATGGCTTAGAAAGAATAGCCATATTTTTCCCGTTTCAGAAATATATCATACATCCATACATCGCCCTCAGATTAATTCAGATATGAAAAATATAGTTATTTTGTGAAATTTGAATTATTGAGTATTAAGTAGGCTGAATCACAGAATAATATGTCTCTATGCATGGTGTCATTATTATTTTGCGATTGAATACTTGATTCAATTCTCCTTGGTTTGATCTCTGTTCAATCTCTCTTCAGACAACTGTCAATTCGAAGTCAATATTGCCGCTAAAATAAAACATTTTAACATATCATATTTCTCCTAGTTTTCGAACATTTCCATATTGCCTGCCGGCAATAATGACTAATTCTAATAATTGACAATTGTTCTGAACAGAGATACAAACCACGGAGAATTGAATCAAGTATTCAATGGCAAAATAATAATGACACCATGCGTAGAGACATATTATTCTGTGATTTAGCCTACTTAATACTCAATACTTCAAATTTCACATACAAACTATATTTTTCATGATATCTGAATGAATCTGAGGGCGATGTTTGATGTATAATATATTTCTGAAACGGGAAAAATGGCGATCCTTTCTTAGCTTTTTCAAACTATTGTTTCCATAAGAAAAGTCACCACCATGTTATAGCTCAGCAAGGAAACCTCTTGAGAAAAAACAAAGTACGCTACTGGATTGCTATGAAAGAAGTTCCTGTATATTGTTTAATTTCAACATCCTAGCACAAACAGAAACTGAGATAATGGCCAAAGTTGAAATCGCCCAAATTTCAATTTTGGCTCATAACTGGAAAACAAAAGAAGATAAAGGAATGTAGTTGATGGCATTATCAGTTTCTCTAAAAAAGCCCACCGTAACGTGTCATTCATTTTTCTCTATCTCGCACAGTTGCAAAGTTGAAGTTCAGGTATCATCAATTTTGCCCACCCTGTACAGCAGCGTATTACATTGAAATATTTCGCGAACGGAGTCGCGAGTTCAAGCTAACTAGCTTGAACTATCATAAACTTATGATAAATTGTTTTTGCATTTGTTTTGAATACTCACTTTCTCAGTAAAGCTACCATTTTTTCAAAGGGTTTTTCCCACGCATACATTTTGATGACTTGTATTCCTGTTACAATTTCGTTCATCAGTTTAACTCTTTTATCTGTTCTCAGAGCAATCCTGAATCTCAATTTTCCTTGAAGTTTTGATAATGTACCTAAAAGAATGAAAAATTCATTGTATTCCATTATTCGGAAATTCACAGGTCAGTGTTGATTGAAAATTCTAGATAATAGAGAGTTATCGAAACGCAAATAGAGACCTAACTTAAATAAAGTTTCCCTTATTTTGACATTGACTCATGCGCATTCGGAAAAGATTTTAAGGTGGCCTGTAATAAAATACGGGCCTCCTGTACTTAACTTAAAAAAAGGACAGCCATATATATTTCAGCAGACAAAATAGAGGGGAGAAGTTTGTATGGTTTGAAAAGGTCATTTCTCAATAGATGCAGGGCATGTATTAGCGAAGGAGGTGGTCATTTTGAGCACTTGCTCTAATACGAATCCTGAATTTTTATTATTGATATTTTTATAAAGTTTCTTCACAATACATTTATTGATATTGAAGTTCTGTGCGTTATTACATTATATCATTGCAATTAATGAATAATTTCACTTTATGAGTATTTTAAGGGCAAACTGACATTTTTCAAGAGAATTATTCAATATGTTACACCAGAATTTGCAAAATGAAAGGACTTGTGGAAAAGTTCACAAAATCAGTTTTTCATAAAAATGCTCCATTTCCGATAAACATTCAAATATCTTTTTTCGTGAAGAGGGTTATCACCTGTATTTTACTTTTTCGGAATCCTCACAAAATGGGCAACTTTTCAAGGTAATATCCAGAAAAGGTCTAGTGTCTTTTTTTTATACCACGTCAGATAGAATTCAGTACAAAAAAAACACTTCCTTCAGAACATGAATTTTAACTTTTTTTTCAGAATCCCTGTATAATATTTTCTGCTATTTTTCATTGCATGAATCGAAGTAATCATTCAACAATATTTACAGAAAAAAACTGATTCGAAAAGTATTTAATTGTAGCTTCCACAAGAGAGGAAGCATCTTAAGTGAAAAAATTCAACACTTTCATAAAACATCAAATATCTCGAAAACTGTGAGACTTTCATATGAAAGATTTTTTGCACATCAGGTAGAGCACATTCTCATCTACATTCCGTTTTCGTTTGACGTGGTCTTTACGGGACACCCTGTATAAATAAAAGATCCCTTATTTTGACAGTTCTCGCAATCTTCTAGGTTAAACAGCTTCACACAACTGTCAAAATAAAGGATATGACATAATAAACTTGTCAAGACATAAATCGTTGCGATGGCTCAAATATCCGACCAACGTTAAGGGATTTTTTATTACAGGATCCTTTTATAAAGTGAGGCCTGTATTTGTGTTTCGATAACTCTCCAATGATTTGTCAATGGCTATTCAGCGCCCCCTGATCTTCAGATGTGCGAAACTAGACAAGAATCGTAGTCGGTTTCAAGAACTAGAGATAAAGGGGCGTTTCATTCCTATTTGATAACACGAGATTATGTCGAACATAATGAAACTACTACCCAATAATGAATAAAGAAGCTATACAAATTTATGAATACAAAATTGCATTAACGGTGAATAATGAACGCTCTTTATACATAGCGCTTAGTTACCAGGACAAAAATCAAGCCTATAAGAAAGAAAAACCCTGATGAGGAAGGGGTTCACATGTTTAGATTTGCGTACAAACTTTTCTGTATATTTATCACGAATTTTCACGAGATTCTATCAGTTTCATCATAATATGGAATACGAAAAGTAAAGTATCTTCTCACCTTGAATGGGTACAGCTTGAAAGATCATAGCACCAATTCCAGCAAATGCTGCATTACCAACATACGTGTACATCACATAAGTACCGATAGTGGCTTGGATAGGCATTATCCCAATATTCGGTAAACTTCCAATAGCTTGATCGAATCTGTTAACGTCGTTCGAAAGTAAATTTACCAGTTTACCCACATCAGTATCGTCCAAAGATATTTTATCCAGTTTCAGAACCTGCAATAATTGAAAATGTTTTTGATGATAACTGGAGAGTTCGGACCAAATTTATCCGTGAGACAATAACTAAAGGGTGCTCATTATCATCATCAACCAATCATAGATATCCACTGAAGTTAGTTTGTATGAACTGCTCATTTTAAGCTTGTTTTTGTTAGCAGTTTCAGAAAGTTCGCAAATATGAAACGTGCGCAACTAAAAAATTTCAGTTCAACGTAGAATCTTAAAATCTAGGTATGGGAATGTGATATTTCATTTGAAAGGAAATTCAATTTTCTTTCAGTATTTCTTAAAATATACAGGGCATTTGAGAAAATGCACTTTCAACCGTTTTTGTATGTCTGGATAAACCATCGAATTTTTAATGACTCTGGATGAAAAGAAGCCTATTTCGTAACATGTGCATGATGCATAGAATCTTAGCATTCTGCATACGAAATTTCAGATTGCTAAGATTAATAGTAATGAAGTCATGGATGTTTAACCAAAGCCATGTTTTACACAAAAAAAAAGAGGAAATCATTTAATTACTCAGGAACCGCTGAAGATAAGTATGAGAAAGGTAAACCAAAATAATCGTGTTACTAAGATGAATAGAAAAGTGCAATAATATACAGGGTGTGCCATTTGAAATAACAAAGTAGTTACTACTTTTTGACATAAGCGACAACACCGTAATATTGAAAATATTTTAGATCGATAGAGCATCTGTTCTTGTCCAAGAAACCAGATTTTCAATGAATTCTTGCTTCCCGATCGCCGTAAACGTCTAACGTACCATCGACCGTGGATCACCCTGTTCAAACTGTACCAATTTTCATTGATTACGAAGGTAACTTCGCCTATCTCAGATGATACACAATAAATACCTTCAAACACCTCTGTGTGTTTCAATCCAATTGCAGGGAATTTTCGACCCTCTACAATTAAAAAACTCACTGAATTTAGTAGCCTTACAAACAATCTAATTTTACAGTACTTCTTCAATGGATTTACAACCCACTGAAGAAAGCATACACATCTTTTGAAGATATTATCTCAAAAGAAACAATTATTTTTTTATCGTATAGTAGACTTTCTTAATTCCATGTGCACCCTATTCAAATCGGCAAGTTTCCCTGCCGCACCCTATATGATAGCTTCACAAGTACAAATTTTCATTCCTCAACAGTTAACTACTGGGAAAGGTCAATAAGTCATTACATTCTTACCTTTCTATAAATTAAAGATGAACAAGCAATCCTTATTCTCATTCCCAGTCTATTAGAATAAAGATTACAGTGATGATTGATGACACAGTTCAGAAAAGACATCAATATAACGGCACCACCAAGATACCATCCTCTATCATTATTTCTGGGTGGGAGGATGTTGAAAAAGTTGATGAATTCAGATAGAACAATCGGCATGAAAAATCTGCAAAAACACTAGTGTAGAGTCGTAGAGAATTAATTCCAGTAGGCTTTCATGTGGAATCCATTTTTATATATATGAAATATCGATTTTTCATGAACAAGTTGTTAATAAACCAGTTGATTTCAGGCTATTGTGGCCGACGCTGCGTAAACTACAGGGTGTACCAAGATCGACGGCCTATTAGACGTTTCTGGAGAACTGGACCTATTTGAAATCTGAAAATTGGGATTATGTTATTGTTTGACAGTATCTACCGAGCTGAAATATTCTTGGAGCCTGACGACTTTCAGTTATACAGGGAGTAAAAAAAAAATGAAAAAAATTTTTTTTCCTGTTATTTTTTTCTCGACTTTGATAGAGTATGCAATTTTGAATACATGCGTACTCAAATCGTTGCATTCGTCAAAATACTTTCCAAAATATCCAGAAAAAACTGAAGGAAAACAAAAGATAAGAGTATTCGGTATAATGTTTGTTGTTCCCATTCTGAATTTCTTAAGCACAAACCGTTTTCACATTTTTGAAGTAGAAGATTGTGGAAATATTGTACAGGGTGATTGTTTATATTTTACTCAATAGCTATCTCAGTAAATATTGGTCGTACAAGAACGTTCAAATGGGCAAATTTGTAGTATTTTTTATGGGCATTTAGAATTCAGTACTAGGAAATTCATAAAAGCATCGTAAACCTGAAAATTTCATGTGAACTGTGGTTTTTTAAATGGCACACCCTGTATTTATATTTTCCTAATCGGTAGAGCTTTTTTTTCTGATTTCAAATATAATAATAATAATATAAGCGGGGGTCCTACAGCCTATGCCGCATCCCGCATTTCGTTCGCCATTTCTCTCTATCATTCCATTCATCTTCATCAATCGCTCTATCTCTCATACTCTTTCTAATTCCCTCTCTCCATTGGGTTGTTGGTCTTCCTCTCCTTCTTCAAATATATATACTTTATTGAGGTTATCCCTGGTAGTTTTCTAAAAATATAGATATTTGCGTCCAAATCTAAGGTAGCTGTGGAAAGCAATGGAAGTTGCCATGAATACAATTCAATTTTTCTATTTGACATTTTTTTTAATTCATGATTTGACAGTTAATAATTGCAGCAATTATGTTATATTCTGAGCAAGAAAAATTTAATATTGTGTCAGGTTTTATAAAATCCAATCAAAACCAACGCTTGGCGCGTCGGAAGTATATGCGATTTTACCCAAGCAGAAGATTTCCTAGTGGAAAAACATTTGTGAACTTATATAAACGTTTACGAAATAGTGGGTCATTGAAACGAAAATCCAGGACTATTTGGACGAATGAAGATCAAGAACTAGATATTCTTCTCTATTTTCAACGTAATAAATTTATTTGAATGTTTTAATGTAACATAAGTGAAATAACCTCATTTTTCTAGAAAACCCAAGTAAGTCCATACGCAATTGTAGCAATATTCATACAGCAAGGTGCAAAATATTAAAACAAATCATATGCACGATCTTAAATATACCAAAGTTCAAAAATTAACTAATTTGGACCGACGAAGGCGATTTGAATTTTGCAGATTTATGTTGCGCCAATTAGAAGAAAACCCAGATTTTCATCATATTCTTTGGACCTATGAATCTAGTTTCAACACTACCAACCAACCTTAGTCAAAAAATTCACATCACTGGGAAGCTGAAAATCCAAGATAATCTTTACAATGTCACAGATCTGGACGACAGTCTATTAGTGTGTGGTGCGGTATTGTGAAAAAACGTGTCATTGGAAAATTGTAAAATTATATTAACTTTCAGTTAATAAATAAATGAAACAAATGTCAGTGGTTTCATTATTCACCGTTCCTCTGATATAAAGAAATCGCATCGTTCTCATGTGGCATTCCACAGCCGTCTTAGATTAAGATGAAAATATCGATATTTTAGGAAAACTGCCAAAAATAACCTCAATGAAGTATATATATTTGAAATGAGAAAAACGAGCTCTACCGATTAGAAAAATAAAATACAGGGTGTGCCATTTAAAAAACAACAGTTCACATGAAGTTTTCGGGTTTACGATGCTTTTAGGAATTTCCTAGTACTTAATTCTAAATGCCCATGAAAAATACTACAAATTTGCCTATTTGAACGTTCTTGTACGACCAATATTAACTGAGATAGATTTTGAGTAAAATATAAACAATCACCCTGTAAATTTCTAGAATTTCGAAAAATTCGTCACAGGCTGTTCCAAATGTTGATTCAAAAATTGGGATCAAGATTGGTTCATATGTTTCATTCTTCAAATTAGAACCCTATTTTTTATAATTGCGTTGGATTCTGCGAAGAAAAATTATGATAATGTTCTAACATGTTGATGCTCCTAAAATCAATAATTCTTGAGTTATTTAGGATTTTCTGATTTCATGTCGTAAGTAGCGTCAAATTCAAGAAATCTGTTCCATATCATCAATGATAAATGAATAATAGGTATGAATTGAAATAAAACTTGTATGATGTAGAATGAAATGGCGATCAGTAAAACTTTGTATTTAATTTTTGAAATGAACAAACATATCTTGTTATTTTTAATGAAATTTCCATTTTTGGGCTGCATAAACTCCCCTTAAGGTAATTTATTGTTACAGAACGTATTGAACAATAGTTCAATTACCAAATTAATTTCCAATTTTTTGGTCTATATTAATTAGCATGCAGAAGACTGCCTTGAACTGGAATTGAAACGAAAAAATAAAAGGAAAAGCTCAGACAAATTTTTATTGAGGAAACAATCATAAATAATCATTCACAGTTATCTTCGATATAATGAACATTCGTGGATATCTTAAATACCATGCCTGTAAACAGGTTTTGTAGTACATTTTTGAAAAAAGATTCACTTCTACCAGTAAGAACAATATTATAAGAATGATATTCTTTGCGGAGGCATATACTTTATTTCAGTGATTTCAGTGAAGATATTTTTCGTCTCTGAGCCCAGTTGATTTTCTGTAGGTATTTGATTTTTCTGCTTTTCAAGTAGTTGATTTTCTCTAATTCACAAATCCTCCGCTTCAACATTTTCTTACGGGGCGAATCTTCTAGATCTGCCGAAGGTGTGTCTGAACAAGGTGGTGGGGTTTGTTCTCTATTTGAGATTCTAGGTGTCAATGGAAGTTCAGTTACAGATGAGGGTCCAGCAATACCTGAAGGTCCCGCAACAGAAAATAATTGATTGTCTGAGGTTATTTCCTCAATTCTAGAGTGCCTAGTTACAAAAGGATTATATGTCCGCACCTGAAAAGATCAACAAGCTTACAAAAATGCATGTTTCAGTCAGTATATTCTGTTGGAGAACAAATACCCACATGTGAAATCGAAAACAACCAGTAGGCCATTCAAGCAAATATCCATACAAAAAACAAGAAAAATGGTTCTAAAAATGTTTTACTTACATATTTTAAACGATCCACTTTAATAGTTGGAGTAGCATTTGGACGTAGTCTCACTAGAAGTGTAGATGTTCAATCAAAACAATCCTCAGAAAAATGTTGAGAGCATAAAAAACTAGTAGTTTTTGGGATAAATTCCAGGTCATTCACAAACTTCACCCATATTTTTCTCCTGTTTTCATCTTTAGGGAACCTGATATGAAGATGAGTATTAACGTGGTGAAATTAAGAAAAAGTAAAAGAAACCATTTTTTTTAAAAGTGATGGTCCTTATGAATGTTTCCCTATAATGTAACATTCTACATAATGGGAAATATTCTCGACATTACCTTATGTTACGCCAATGAGTACAACGTGATTTCTTGGTTAACCTCAATTTATTCGAATAAAATAATTTGATATTTTCTCATATTATAAATATATAAGCTTATTGAGAATGTGAAACACTTACTTGTGGAATGTAACTCCAGCATCCGTTTGTTTTTGGGTCTTAGAACAGCCACAAGATGCACAACTAACCATTTTGAATTCACTTCTTTCAGAACTTTGACAACAAATGTTAGGTTATTTATCAGGAATGTTGACAGAGAATAACATGAGAATAACTAACAGATGAGTCACACCTGGTTCCCTAAGATGGCCGTTTCCGTTCACAAGGTTTTTCAAAGAGAGAACCCGGTATGCTCCTTCCTGGTATTTTATATTCTATGGTCATCGTTGATATGAAACATTTTCTATGAATTTGACGCTACGTACGAAATGAAATCAGAAAATCCTGAATAACTCAAGAATAATTAATTTTAGGAGCATTAACATGTTGGAACATTATCATAATTTTTCTTCGCACAATCCAACGCAATCATAAAATAATAGGGTTCTAATTTGAAAAACGAAAGTTATGGGCCAATCTTGATCCCAATTTTTGACCCAACATTTGGAACACCCTGTGACGAGTTTTTCAAAATTCTAAAAATGTCCAATATTTCTACAATCTTCGAATTCAAAAATGTTGAAAATAGTTTGTGCTTAAGATATCTAGATTAGGAATTACAAACAAAATACCGAATACTCTTATCTCCCTTTTTTCTTCAGTTTTTTCTCGAAATTTTTGAAAGTATTATGACGAATGCAAAAATTTGAATACGATTGTATTCACAATTGAATACTCTATCGAATTCGAAAACAAAAAATAGAAAAAAAATTTTGAAATTTTTTTTTCATTCCCTGTATAACTGAAAGTGGTCAGGCTTCAAGAATATTTAAGCTCGGTAGATAATGTCAAACAATATCATAATCCCAATTTTCGAATTTCAAATGGGTCCAGTTCTCCAGAAACATCTAATAGGCCGTAGAATTTGGTACACTCTGTATAAGGGATAGAGGACATAATCAAGGACCACTTGTAGGGGTCAAAAAGTTCCACAAAAATGTCCGCGATGGCATATTTCTAACTTTCGAGGATAACCCACTATTACCAATTATAACATTTTCAATTCAATTAAAAAGAATGTTAAATTTGACTAGTATGGAATGAGTTCATATAAAAATGAATGTGACTGTTATCTGCGGCACTTATTTTAGATGAAAAATGCTTTTTGCAGCACAGTTTTCTGATGGATATTCTGCAAGATATCAAAGGTTGAAGTAATACGATTTAAGCAAGAAATTACGGGAGATTATTAAAAGAGTGGCGCGAGCGATCGACCTACGAATCCTACAATCATTTAGATCTGGAATAGGCTCGTGAGTGAGAACGATGCGTAGCTTAATCGAGGCAATAAGGAATTGTGGGGATTTTTTTTCAGGAAGGTTGCGCGAACCTTTTTTCACTCCCTTATCCAACTCCTTAGCTACGCAGCTGTGTTATAGTTGTCAAATGTCTGTTTGGAAAATCTAAGTAAAAACTTACGTGTACATAATAGCTCTGAAGAGGCAAAAAGCTACGATGACAGCAAACGGTTTCCAGAAAGTTTTTTGTATGGCTGTTTGCAAACTTGGTTTTTTATTTTTCTTTTCTGCCGCCTTCAGTTCTTGCAACCAATGCCTTGAGAAAATGAAATCAGTTATTGTCGAATGAACACACACAAAGAATACACACCTTTCCAATACATCCGTCAAGTCTTCACTTGAATCAGTTTTTACTGTGTTGTACACATCTTTCACTTCAAGATCGTGGGTGTATCCAAACTTAAAGAAAGGTAATAACCAGCTGAAAAACATATTTTCATTAAATGATTTCATTTCTAGGCGGTATAAATAAAAATATGAATTATGAGATCATAAATTGGTGAAATAGAAAAACATGAAATTTTCTTTTTAGTCCAGTAACTTTGTCGCCTGAATGTATGGGGTAGTATGCGTCAAATCGGTTAGTTCTGATTTTCTGCAGACTTGTTCATGATATTGGCCTCATGAATAATCCAAGTTTGCGACCTCGAGCGTTCAACGCAACTTTATCAAAAATCGAAAAAACCGTGGAAAAAAGTTTTGTTTTTCAAATTTTGGCAGATACCACCCTGAAGAACTGGTTTTTGGAATAACTTATTTAAGGCGATTTCAAAGAAGACTAAATTTCCTACAATATGATACCCGAACTGTCTCTGTAGACCTAAGAGTTTTTCATATACGGTCTCTTAAAGTTTATCATTTTTGTCGAATTCCACAATTTTTTGAATTATGTCGTTTTTACCCTGATTATACTTTCAAAGCCCTGTACTTTTATGATATGATGTTGAAGAAGTAAATAGGGAGTATTCAAGATGATGTTTAAGCTAAGCAGCGTAAAAAAGATGAGTACACCAAATGATTTTTTTTTTCGAAGTTCGGTAATATTAATAATTAGTTTAGCTTTCTTGGATAGTTAAAGTTGAGGTTCGTCTATATCTATATCGACCCATTGGGATGGCATATCCCCTACAGTGGTGATGAATCGTGGACCCACAAGTCATGGTTTTTTCGATTTTTGACAAAGTTTTTGACAAGCTTGGATTATTGATAAGGCCAACATCATAAACAAGTCTGCAAAAAATCAGATCTACCGGATTTCACGCATACTATGATATATAAAGTTACTGGACTATTTCCAACGAATTATTTTCGAGAACCTATCTATTGATAAAACAAGAACTGTTCAATGACCACCACGAAGACAGAAGAGTTTGCTAATAAACTTCGTATCAGTATATACATATAGTTATACGACGCGATGTACGAGTGGTGTGGACCGGCCTTTAGAAAGCGTGGGTAAAACGCACTCAGTGCTGAAACAAATTATTTGTTTAGTCATTAATTGGAACATTGTTGCACTCGAGAGTTGTTCAAATTTGTTGTTATTAACGACAACTACTTCAATTCATTGATTAAAATGAATGAGTAATTTTCAGTCATACAAAAAATTACGTATTTTGCTTCATCATTCATTATATCATTTCTACTCGAGATAAAAGCTGATAAACTAGATAACCGTAGAAATATGGCATGCGAGGGAACTATAATAGGCATGTACCGGGTCCGGCAATTGAAGTGTCCGTCTTTGAAAATGCATTATCTCTGTTAATTTTCAATATTTTTGAATTCGCTTTTCTGCATATGAAAGCAGGAAGTTCAAAGTTTTTAAATGTGCTTTTTAAAAGTGAAATGGGCGCTTTTGGCCATCAGAACGAACTTGAAAAATTTAACATGTATATTACACAGTGTGTACGGCCTATTAGGCGTTTCTGGAGACCTGGACCTGGAGCCTGTCCACTTTCACTACAGGATTTTCGTTTCAAATTTTGAAGGAGTATTCAATTGTGAATACATTCCTATTCAAATCGTTGCATTGTTGAAGTACTTTTCAAAATATAAAGAAAAAACTGAAGAAAAAGAGACACTTTTGAAGTCGAAAGTTGGAAATATTGTGAATAACTTGAATTTTAAAAAATCGTCACAGGGTGTTCCAAATATTGGGTCGAAAATTGGGATCAAGAATATCAAGATTGGCCCACAACTTTGTTTTTCGAAATAGAACCCTATTTTTTTTATGTTTGCGTTGGATTCTGCGAAGAAAAATAATGATAGTGTTCACACATGTCAACGCGAATAAAATAAATGATTCTTGAGTTATTCAGGAATTTTTGATTTTATGTCATACCTAGAGTAAAATTCATAAAATCTAATTCATATCAACAATGATAAATGATTTCAGAAAAAGGTCTGACACTAGTGAATTATTGTGATAATTTATCTTCTATGAACATAGATCATTCTTCATTCGAAACAGACTTTATGAATTTTACTCTACGTACGACATAAAATCAGAAAATCCTAAATACCTCAAGAAGTTTTCATTTTGGGAGCGTTAACATATTAGAACACTATCACAATTTTTCTTCGCAGAATCCGAAACGCAATTATAAAAATACAGGGTTCTTATTCGAAAAACGAAAGTTATGAGCCAATCTTGATCCCAATTTTTGACCCAACATTTGGAACACCTTGTGACGAGTTTTTCAAATTCTAGAAATTCACAATATTTCCACAATCTCCGACTTCAAAAATGTGAAAACGGTTCGTGTATAAGATATATAGAATAGGAATAACGAACATGATACCGAATACTCCTATCTCCCTTTTTCTTCAGTGTTTTCTTCATATTTTGAAAAGTATTTCGACGAATGCAACGATTTATGAAAATTCTGAACGAAAAAACACAAAAAAAAATAAGTTGTTTTAATTCAGACATATAAGCTCCTCCACCCCAAATTATCAAAACATAATTAATTATACTATATACATACGCATAGTAAATGACCTTTAATTTTTTTTTAAATGCTTAAGATTATAAATTAAGTAAAGAAAACATCTTATTTTTTTAATT
>JAVSIQ010000174.1:0-85670 GCA_038502775.1 Hippodamia convergens
CAATTTTCACCTGTTCGCGAAATGAATTCACCGTTTCCAAACTTTTTATCAAGTAGTTCCTCGTTGGTATTACTTGTTCTGGATAGCCATGATGAAACCTTCTGTATTAGGAAACAGTTTTCCGGAGATCAACCAATAATAGATCGACGCAGATTGGCCGATATTATCCTGGTTGGTCTTGTCCTGATGTCAATGATGATCAATATATGCAATACTATTAACACTACTATCTATGCTGCTCATTTGTTTTAATACCTTATTTAAATTCACATGCCACATATTTTTTGTGGTTAATAGATCATATTATATTATTATAACGTCATTTTGTTATATTATTTGATGCTTTTATTATTTTCGCTCATCAGAAAAGTTTCATTTTGTTTCAAGGTTGAAAAACAACGTTAATTGTTTAAGAGCGTTGATAATTGATTGAAAAGTCAATTATACAGTTTTATGAACTGTGATTTCATCACTGAAATCACACAATCGCAGGAAGTCATAGTTCTGCATCAATGCAGAATGTGAACAAAAAGTCTCATCCAATTATCTATGAAAGTCGACGAAGAGTGTTGAAAGATAGTCGACGCCATCAAAAACCGCTGTTGCTCCGAGACAATGTGCCTGTTACATATTTCCATTAGAGACCCAGGGGCAAAATGAGGACCCTCGAAGCCCCTGCGGCATAATTGGGATCAGAAGTTCGAGTATTTTTTTCCAACCCGCACTCGGAATCAGTTCAGATCTCGAGCTTCAACGCCGATTCATTAAACAAACTTGCTCCAGGAGCACTATCGAGTTTTCTAGGGTAGATGTAATCCACCTCCCTCCAGGGTGAAATAATTTCTTAATCCGATAGGTTCATTTCCCCTCGCCCTCAAAGTCCCGGATTATAATTATTGCAAGGTTTTTGTGGCTACCGCTCGCGTACCTACAAGGCCTGCCCATCCCGAAGCCTAATCTCCCAATTAGGTTAATTTTCGTCAGGAAAATTTGTTATGTCGTAATGGCGCAATGGAATATTTTCGGGATGATGTGACGCCGCATAAATATGAATGCATAATTCCAGATGAAATATAGGAGCGTTCAGAGGGCGCCAGCTCCGTTTGTCCTCCACGTGGGCTGTAATCAGTTAAGAGGTCCCGGATAAATATTTCGTAATGGAGACATACCAGACAGACGCTCAAACGACAATGAACGCTATCATTTTTTTCGTTTTTAAGATTATATACAGGAGAACGAGAAGTCCTATTTATTGTAGAAATGAGTTTACTGCTAAGGAATGGTTTTTGCATCAAACAAACTTATTTGCAATGTTGGTTGATTTGAAGGGAGTCGATGATCATAACACTTATACATCATTAAGAATTTTGGAGGTTTATCTGGATCAAGACTGATGCCTGTTGAACCTGAATCTACGCGGGGGCTGGGAAAAGGCCAATATGAGAAAAGCACTTGTTGAAAATTGAGAATTGCACCCCTCAGACCTCATCCTCAGCTAAGCCTATGGATCTCAGCGCCACGCCCACTTCACTCCTACAGCTCTATGGTCGGCTGATTGCCTGCTCGCGTCAAATTAGTCTCCCCTGTGTATTAATCAGCTGACAGATTAACTCATGTTCATTAATTGAATCAATTAATCGCTCTCTTTTGTAATCCAGCTCTGTCTGTGAAAAGACCTCCACTTGAGCTACTCTTGTAAATTAGAATTTTCAAAAAGTCACCTCGCTTAATAACTGATCATCTCGTTCATTTCTTGAAGTAACTAATCCTCAAGAAGGTGAATGAATTACCAGAATCCTTAATTATTGCATATTCCATGTTATTTTCCTGATTTTTCAAAGTTTGAAAATTTGTCCACGTTTCAGATCATGAAAATCTATAAAAATATTGGTAATCCTCTCTCACTTTATTCTAATAAGATCTCTATGGTGTTAAACTAATGCATCGGACTTCTCTAAGATATATGTTTTGGTATATTTTTGCAGTTCTCATAGATTCTTCAGATATCTCTAGACTCTTCACATGGAAGTGATTACTTGCTCCAAGAATGAACATTCTCTGTGGTAATAAATACTGATTTGTTATATTCTCATGTGCATCTCATTATCTTAATCTGTGCATCTCATTTCTCAACTATTCACTTCTCATAACACTTGCTGATTATTGTTCTCCAGTTTCAGATGAATGAAAGTCCTCAAACGCAAAAGTGAATCATGGAATCAGTCTTCTCTCTCAATAAACCAAGTGAACTCCTCTGAAGTATTTGAACGATCAAGTAGCTCAAACATTGAACCTGATTGACAATCTTAGTCCCTGCTTCACCTTGAGCGGTCTCCTCAAATATTGATGAAACCATTCAACTGGTATGATCTCCTCATTATATGTAAGGAATTCTCAATTTCATTCATCTGAAGCACTTAGCAAGTACGATCTCAAGCCTTCTGCTTTCTAGAAACCAAAGAGTTGGTGGTTTTAATTCAAACATAGAACTCTCATGCTTTTATCCTCATAATTGTCAATTGTAGCATCTATTTTCCTGATGAACACAAACCCTGCTTACTGAAAGCAGTTTGTCACTGTAAATGTCGTCTCAATTGATTAATTAGCATTCTCTTTATAGACCAACGTTATAGATCATAAATATTGATTCTCAATCATGATATTCTCACATTTGTAATAATCTCAATGAAGAACAAACTTAGATCACTAAGCTTTCAATACACGTATCTCCTCTAAGACCTCATCTCACTTTTAGTACAACTCAGCCTACTATAATGATTCATTATTCAACCTTCTGTTTTTTCTGATAGAATCACGAGGCTCTCGCAAAAAATTTCAATTGCATCATCACTATCTCAAAGTCTAAGATTTCATCTGACCTCTCAATTCGAATATCTCTGGATTACCTCTGTTTTTAGTTGGTAATTCACTTTGACTTCATAGATGACTTTAATATTTGTATTTTTTACTGTATTAACTTCATGCCGGTGACTTATTCATTTCATGATTGTGAATGATGTCAATAAATGTTTTTACACTACCATCTCCAACTCAATTATCTGGATAGAGTCCTTCACAGTAATTTAACAAAATCAAAACAACCCCGATTTTGAACAGCACTACAACAATTGAAAAGAGAAAAACACAACTGGACGAATACTCCAAGACTTGTTCAGGAAAAGAAATTTGTGGTATTCCCGCCGACCTAAATCAAAAAGCTCATAAAGCTGCCACGAGTTGAGCTTCAGGTATTGGTAGGTCTGCTGACTGGACATTGCCGATGCAAACATATTTTGTATCGCATGGAAATATCGGCAGATGAAAATTGCAGGCTACGTGGTTCTGAAGAATAAACACATGATTTTTAAGTGTCCAGAGGTGGCTTAACTAAGAACCATTCACATGGAAAAATCGGTCCTGAATCCCTCATGAAGTGATAGCTAAGACTCCGGAGAATGTAGTTGTATTTATCAACACCTTTGACGGCTTCCTTGAGGGCCAAATTTTTGCAACTTTTTTTTCTGAAATCCATGATGTATCACAACCTAATCAACCATCAATTTGAGCTTCAAAAATCAGAATCATTTTTTTTTGTTTGTTCTCTTTTTGAATAGTGGGTCAAGAATTTTCCAACACATGCATATACAGGGTATACCAAGTTTGACGGCCTTTTAGGCGTTTCTGGAGAACTGAACCTATTCGAAATCTGAAAATTGGGATTACGATATTGTTCGACATTATCTACCGAGTTAAAATATTCTTGAAGCCTGGTTACCGACCTTATAAAAAACCAAGATCAAGCCGACACGAAGCGGGAGCGATGGGCCAATCAGCATCGCGCACGTAGACGCGCCACTTTTTCCCGCCATAAACCGGCGCGCAGATGACGCTTCCGGTTCGAACACGTCAGTGTCAGAAATTCAGCGTTCGAGGTACAACCTCAGACCGAGAATCCTCTGAAGATGCCTACCGAAGTTGTAGGCGAAACGTTAGGTGAAATTATTCCTAATGGACCACGGCCAATAAGCCCGGAAGACTCTTTCCATATCAATTTTTTTGTGTTTTTTGTTTCCAATTTCGAAGAATGCGAAAATATTGTACTTTTCTAGAATTTTGAAAAACTCGTAACAGGGTGTTCAAATGTTAGGTCAAAAATTTGTTCATAACTTTCGGTTTTCGACGAAAAATGATGATAGTGTTCTACCATGTTAATGCTCCTAAAATGAATAAATCTTGAGTTTTTTAGGATTTTCTGGTTTTATGTCGTACTTAGCGTCGAATTCATAAAATCTGTTTCATACCTACAATGATGAATTTATTATATATACTAGTGAATTATTGGAATAATTTTATCCTTCATGACCATAGATTGTTGTTGATATGTTGATATGAAACAAAATGAATTTGACTCTACGTACGACATAAACTCAGAAAATCCTAAATAAATCAAGAATTATTCATTTAAAAAGCATCAACGTATTAGAACACTTTTATCATGTTTCTTCGCAGAATTCAACACTATCATAACAAATAGGGTTCTAATTCGAAAAACGAAAGTTAGGGGCCAATCTTCATCCCAATTTTTGACTCAACATTTGGAACACCCTGTGACGAATTTGCCAAAATTTTAGTGATATCAATTTCATTTTTGACGCGACCGAGAGTTTTTCCTATCACAAAGATCCAAATTCGCCGTGTGAAAGTTATTGATGGAATACTGACTGACTCTGTATAATAATAAAGCTATAAAATAAATACACTGATGCAGGAAATTGAATTGCCTTTTCAACAAGGTGCTGCTTGACCCCTTTTTCCTAATCAAGAATGAGAGCTGTTAAGGGTTGCAGCTAGACTGGTAGTGATATCAAACTCATTCGAACACCCTTATTTTTGCCCCTTTCAACAAAATTTGACTTGTCCGAGCGTTTTTTCATTATTCTATCCCAAAACTCAAAATTCGGCGTTCAAAATTATGAATGGCTCACCCTGTATATCAATGTATTCAGAAAAATGCCCAATCTCAAAAACAGTGCTCTGAAAAAATTTTAACCACGCCTGAGAAACAATACCATCTCCAAAAGGGAACATTATTGTTTTCTCCCTGTATTTCAGGAACAAAAGTAGTTGGACTATTTCTGTTTGTGGATTGATAGTTTCATGAAAAAGTTGAGATACAATGCAATCCCAACAGAATGGGACACAGAGTAGAAGTCAAAGACTAACCCTGAATTTTAAACAAGTTCAAAAATTTGACAATGTAGGATACAAAAGGAGAAAAAAGAGGTACATTTTCGCCATTCATTCTTTTTGTTACGTGCGTTACACAGCGTTGTAACCTAATTATAGGAAATTCAGTGAGGGGAATCTCTAGAGACGGCTCCCTACCAGCTTTAGGGGATGCGTGTTACTCCCATAACTCAGGACATCATCATTCCTCTCAGATCTCCAGATGAAAATGAAGTGTAAGCAAACTGTGTCCCCTCCTGCGAAAAGGTACGATCGAAAATAATAATATCGCCCCGAAAATTCCACAAATTAATTAAAATGAAGGCGTGCCCGAACAAATTAAACTTTCGGTTCAATATACAGTCCGCATGATGTCTGCAGATGAAATTGAATGTTTTTTTCATCTGGACCCTGCGGGATGTTTGTGTAATGAGTTATTTCCCGAAAGATGGGATACTGAATGAACTTCCTTGTGCTTCGGAGGGGATAAAAGAACATTTTCTTCTGCTTGTGATGGTTTTTTACAGCGGGTGGATCTTGAAAAGTTTATCCTACGCAGATCCGGAAAAAAACGAATAAAACCCTCTGGAATTAGAAGGTTCTTGGTAAGAGACTGCAGGGCAGTTAAGATATGAAAAGCATTTATAATGATGTCTAGAGTGTTACTGCTGTAAAGACACAGGAAATCTTACTCGTTTCCTCCTATCCGCCTTATTGCTTTTCTCACGTCATCCTTCAACTCAATTCACAAGCTTCTCACACATTCAGGGTTGGGATAAAGTGTGGAACCAAGTAGATATCTCTTGAACGAAACAGTATAGTATTTATGAAATTTTGCAGGTGAGTGCAATAGAGCAAAGTGCATCTGATGTTCAATTTGTTGTTTCCAAAAGTTCGCGGAATGAAAGGGTTTCAAATGAAATAAAATACTGAATCAATTTTTCTTTTTCAAAATGATTACCCTCAAACCTAAAACATACATTTATTAGATTAACGGAATAAATTTTTTAAAACCTTAAAATATTTTTTATCTCTCGCCTCAAAATTGTCAAAAATGGCCAATGTCATTTCCCGATGACAAAGGGCATCTGGAAATTTTTTCATAACTGGGAAACGAATAAAAATCACAAGGACTCTCGTCCGGACTGTAGGGTGCATGGACTATTGAATCGAAGTCCTGTTTGTGCAGCCCTGGGTAAATGCAGATAACTGTTTTTTCCTTAAACGGGCGTTCCTTGTAGAAATGTTTCGACTTTTTCGACGATATCTGTTGAGATGGTCTCAAGTGGCCATCCTGAGCGAGGGTCGTCTTCAATCGACTCCCGACCATGTTGAAAAAAACCATGCCACTTGCAAATCAATGGTCGCGTTCACCGAACGAAGTTTTTGCCACCGCTCCGCTACCGCTACCTAGCATAAATTGAAAGCGCTCCCAAAAATGCCCGCTTTTTCAGAACGTGTTGAGTTTGTAGCGTATGTGCCACCAGATGATTCCGCAACATTTGCACAACTGTTACGTTCGGTGAATGCAACCACTGATTTACTAAGGCACTGTTCCCCAGGAACGGTTTTAATTCCATCCAATATGGTTCGATTGTTATTTCCTTGCTTGGTTAGGAACTTAATCACAGCACGGTGTTCAATTTTCTGAATGGTTCCAGATTTCTTCGAGATTGTCTTATTTCGCAGGCATTTCTATGGGCCCTCCTGTAAATCTTTGTAGATGATGAAATTTCGAATTCGTACATACTCGGCTTAGTGTAAAAAATATGTATACACTAGTAATTATCGCACGTTAATAGAGAGTTATCGAAACGCAAATAGAGGCCTGACTTAAATAAAGTTTCCCTTATTTTGACATTTATCCATGCGCATTCACAAAATATTTTAAGGTGGCCTGTAATAACATAGGGGTCTCCTGTACTTAACTTAAATGAAGGACAGATGTATTTGAATAAAAAAAAAACTCATTTTGACAGTTCCGCAAATCTTCTAGGTTGAACAACTTCTGACCACTGTGAAAATCTAAGAAAAGAAGTCAAAATGAAATTGTCATGAAATAAAATCCAAAATAAAGGTCCTTTAATAAAGTTGGGCTTGTATTTATGTTTCGATAACTCTCTAATGAACTTCTCTTGTGCTTTTTACATTATCTTCAATAAACGTTCAGGTAAACAAATTAATATTGTTTATAGGCATAGTGGATGATAGTAGTGCGATGTAGCAGCTAGCATTGAAATACTAGCTGACCCGGCAGACTTCGTACTGCCTCAATCGATAAATAAAAAAGCAACTTTAATATTAGGATAATCTATTATGGTATAATACCTTGAAAGTGGACATAAAATTGTCCTGTACAATTAGTCCAGTCAATGCGGGCGAAAATTGGGCATTACCTCCGAATTAATTCAAGAAACGAATAAAACCCTCTGGAATTAGAAGGTTCTTCATAAGAGACTGTAGATATGGAAAGCATTTATAATGATTTCAAGAGTGTTACTGCTGTAAGGCATTACCCCCGAATTCCATCAAGATGCTTCGATTTTGATAAAATTTTGGATAAAAGCTTTACTTGTCTCCTACTCCTACCCTATGGCCATTTATGCTTATTATTTTTAAGGGGTGAAAACAACCCCTTTATCCAAAATTAAAAGAATCTTGTTCTAACGTAAATCAAGTAATTTTTGGGCCTCAGTAGAGTTTTTGTACCTTTCTATAAATCTTCATATACTTCAAGAGCGTATAAACCACTCCATTTCAGCATGAAATGTGTAAAAAGGGATCTTCATTAATATAATTAATTAATTTCAATCGGTTTCATAACAGTATTTTGGATCAATGTTAGTTTTACTTATTTTTATTTTCCAACCCCCAAAAACCGGCCCCTATCTGTTCAAAATAACAAAAACATTTAATTTATTCATCACTTCATTCACGTGAAATGAATACTTTTTGTGTCGAAAAATTAATATGATTTCGAGTGGCTGTCGCCACTGTAAATTATTTCTTCATCTTTGCCAAAGATTGGACAACTGTTTTGGCAGTTTTAGCGTTACAAAAAAGACTCAGCTTTCTGCAGATGCATGACTCATTGCATCCTTTTTGCAGTTACAAAAAATCATTTTCAACAATTTTTGTGGTGCGTGTTTTTTTGCATTTTTTGTGGGCTGCAAATATCTATTGAGAGCTTTATTACCTAGCCAAAGTTGAATTTGATGATTTAAGGCAAACATTTATTTCATCGGCAGCCGTCGATTTCGGAATTAACGGTAATGGTTGTCACCAGACAAAAGAATCAATGCGCCCCCAAAACATGCGTTTAGGCAACTCAACATGCACAGTAAATGTTTACATATATAATGGTGGAATGGAGATTTGTTCAAAACATTTCGTCATAAAATTTTCCGTAGTGTTCGGAAGAAAGATAGGTGGAATAACACATGGACTCAGATGTGTTAATATTATTAAAAAAATGTAGTTCACCGTATTAATATCAAATATAATACTTTCACGATAACGCTATTAACCGTAGCGATACCTACTGGAGTTATTCTCAAGAAGAAAAATCATTTCCTATTTTTTCTATTTCATAAAAATTTTTCAGAGTATTGAAGTTTTTTATGTTAACCCTATCTCAGAAGAATTTAAAAAAAAACTTTATAACAAACAGTTCATCCAATCTTTTTTTTCAAAAATTGATTTACTTGCTTCCATACCTCATTCCAATAAACCATCTTTTCAATCTCTTCCTGACTTCTGACTCAACTTCTTTAATATTTCGGTTCCCAACTCAAAATCCCATATATTGGGATTTAGCGACATGAATTTACAGGGTGAGTCAATGGTGCTCGATCGGTCGATTACTCCTGGAAATTTTGTGCCAGAAAAAAAATTCAAATTTTGACGGAACCGATAGTACTCAGCGCATGAACTTAAGTAATTGTTGAATTGGTATTCTGAATTTTTGGATCATTGTCATAATCTCCATCAAATTCTGATTTCGCAATAACCCATTTTAGGCCAAGCAAATAGGCTTCAAAAAATGGTGTGCCTGGAAATAATTGGTGGAGTTCAGGGAACTGTTTCAATCTTTCTTTTAGATCTCTAATAAGAGTAGTTTGAGCTTTGCCCAAATTTCCAGTGGAGCGTATGTCGTGATTTTGGAAAAACCTCGAAATTTTCGGACTATTTTGGGTTTTTCTCGAATAGCTCCTAAACTAAGCACTAAATCAATAACATTGTTCTATTCAAAAGTGTTCAGCATTAAATTCTGCTCCTAAAAACTATGACGATATTACTTTTCAACAAGTAGTTTCATAGAAATCATATGGTGAAATGTGTCAAACTTTTACACTTTTCGAAAAAAAATATTTTTTCACTATAAAACGTAAAATACCCATGAAACTACAAATTTTAGAACGAAATGTCATAGGATAAGAGTTGTAGACCATCATATTGTGATAAAAACGTAACCCCACCCCTCCAAACCACAATGCTAAATCGTGCAGTAGCTCATCTGCTGAGGATGCTGATCATTTCATCGAAGCTAGTGCTGTTGAATTGAATCCTTGTCTGGAGAACTATGCATGCACAACTTTCCTATCCATTCCATATTCAACACGTGCAAGATCTTCAAGCTCTCAATCCACCTGACCATCAAGACTGTGGGACATTCTATTGAAGGACTTAAGCAAAAAATAAATTGAACATCTTCTGTAATTTGTGGTATTGGGTTGGGCTAGTAGTAGTAGATATTCTGAAGGCTAAAATCGCTCATATCTCCAACACGGCTTATTTGCGGAACTATGTTTATAGAAATCTTTCTACTTATTTTGAGGTCTAGAATGAGCTCCCATGATATTGAAACGCTGAGGAAATGTACACTGATATTTACCTCGACCATCTCCATAACACAGGTTATGACAGTCTGTGGTCGTTTTTCTCCCTAAAGGAAATGTATACGAATTCATCTGCCTCTGTTGCATCAGCATGACCTCCGACGAATCACAGATAACATGGAAACATAACAAGACACAAGACCCACATCGCAAATTTTCCTAGCTGTGTACACTAGAGGCTTACAACATATGAATATATATACGTTAAGTTGGCGTAAAATTGGGAGATATGTTGCAGTAAATTTTCTGAGGCGTCGCCTTTGTTCGGGCTACTTTATTGGGTCGTTAATCGGGGATGTGGGAAGTTCAACGAAGTTCACGCCGACGGCAGCACCAGGAGGCACAATTTTGGGGCCCAACGCTCTTCTGGAACTCATTAAACACGATGTGTTGCCCCGATATGAAGAGGGAGATGAATAATTGGAGGATCTGGTTGGTGATGAGGACGGAAGTGGTCAATAAGATCTGATTGGAGGCAGCTTTGTTGTCTGTTGGCTGGAGGATGCTTGAGGACGGAAAACTGAAAGAAAATTGTCTCCTAAAGGTATTGTTTATGGATCCAACGAAGTATCTTCAGAAGTCGCCAGGTTTATTTATCTTCATTATGGTTCATTTCTGTTTTTTTTCCACTTGTGCGACGGGCAGAAATTATGTGGGGTAATCAAACTCAGCTATCCTGGTAGATTTCATTTTGAATGAATGAATGAATTTTGAATGAAAATATTGAAGTTTATTTGACAATCCATCGCCCTAGCAAAAATATTGGAAGAAGTTTTTATTTATTTATGTATTTTTTAAAAACACATTTTATTATATATGGTTAAACGGGTAACCCCCTATTAGTACAAGGATGAAAACAAATTTACAGAAATCATCGAATAATTTCACAAATACATCGTGTAGTATCCCTTATAAAAAAAACAATTGAAAAGAGAAAATGTAAAATATACACCACCAAGAGAATACAATTAAAGTTCCAACAACTCCATAATCATTCATGTCCTAATTCAATACTGAATCGACGTCCTCAACAAATTTTTGACTTTAGATTTGAACCTATTCAAAGAACCCTCAAAGAAATCGATATCATTTCCCAACGTACTGACAAGATGTTACACTCTATTCATGAAAAAATTGCATTATAATTGTTATTACTCAAAGGACACCGAAACAAAGGAGTATTCCTTGTTATTCGACCAGGGACATTGAAATTTATCAGACTTTAGAGCTCAGGGCAGTCCAATGTCCCATTCAGAAGGTTATATATTTATTTATTTATTTATTTATTTGATACAATATGAGATACAGACAGGTATGAAACCCACTAAAGTATCCACACATAACATAACTTAATGACAAAAATTATAACTACATAACATATGAATTAAAATATTGTACAAAAATAGGAAATTAACAATTTGGGTCAAACAAATAATCACATCAAAAAGAGCCCACTCGCAAAACTAAATTGATCAAAATCATTTACATTCTTTCTTCAAAATATTACGTACTTGTCTGAGGGACATTTATAAATTTCCGCTTCGACTCCAGGGTCATTAGCGGTTTTGGTACAGTAGATTTTCACAGATCACTTACAAATTTTAGGTATAGAAGGTTATATAGAAAGTACAGATCTGCGGCTCGACGTCTCAACACTAGATGTTCGAGGTTAAATTGGTTACGAATTAACCCGTGATTTTCGCTATTGTTGAGAACTCGGAGTCTATATGCCAGACATCCCAAAAATTTTTTCTGAACTCTTTCTATAGTTGATATATCGCACGCATAATGAGGTGACCAAACGCATGAAGAGTACTCCAACAATGGCCTCACCAAGGCACAAAACAGTCTGACTACAGTATGTAGGCAAAATGAAATCGTCGAGCGGAGCATTACACCCATTGTTCTGAGAAGTGATATGCTGGAAGTGATCCTCAAAATTAAGTCGCGAGTCTAAAATGACACCTAGATCCTTCACACATCTGACTCTGCTCAAAACAACGCCATCCACCTCATAACGAAACTCAACCGGAGCTCTAGAACGGCTAAAGGATATTATCTGACATTTTTGGATATTCAACGGTAAGAAGTTAGACTGTGCCCAGTCAGAAAACATGTTTAGCGAACCAGGAAAGCAATGGTCCATGTACACCGACCGCCTCCAACTTTGACAGCAACAAATTATGGTTGACCACGTCAAAAGCTTTGGAGAAGTCGGTGTACGCTGCATCGAGCTGTGCTCCGGAATGGAAACTATCAAGTATATCTCTGATGAGCAGAATTAAGTTAGTTGTTGTTGTAGACTTTCCGCGACAAAAACCGTGTTGTTCGTTCATAATTATTTTGTTAGTATGCCAAGATAAGTGCTTTGAAATTAGAGAATCCAACAATTTCGGTATGGACGATACAAGACAAATGCCTCTGTAGTTTCCTTTCTTAAACGTAATTTTTTCGAAAATTGTCTATTGAAGTACCACCAGCACTTCAAAAGTAGCACCCATTAGATGCTACTAAATCAATCTTAGTTTCGCCTGAACTAACACAACAAAACTCTCAGTGCCACCAAATTGCCAGTTGAAGAAGGTCCTGATTCTTCCATGAGATTCTAGAGTTTAATCTATCTACAATTTACATCAATTTATCTCTTTCATTAGATATTGTATGACTTTTTGTAGAGTTTATGATGAACATGAAAAATTTTGGAGGACACAGGGTGAGCAGAGCGAGTTTTCGACTCATACATATAGTGTTTCCTAATTGAATGTCAATATTAATGGGGGTGATTTCTTAGCCCATTATAAGAAAAAACATCATATGAACGTATATCCTGAACGTCTTACTTTTTGAGATACAGAGTGATGAAGTTTTCAAAAATAAATCATTCATTTTTAATATCTACAATACCACCACAGATATTTCAATGAAATTTGTCATACATGTACAGGGTATCATCCCATTGCTTGATTTTGGCTGTTTCTGGTACTTCTAGACTAGATAGGTAAAAACGTTGAGAGGAGTCCTGGACTAGATTTTCGTGAAAACACCACTAATAAAAAACGTTTCACGATGTCTTCATTTGTTTTGAAAATATAATAACATTTTGAAATTTTTTAGATTTCGAAGATGTACCATAACTTTTTCATTTTCGGAAATATCTGAAAAAGATAAAAACTTTCAACAAGCACTTTTTCACTGGAAATGACATATTATTTAAAATTCTTTTATTATATAAGATGAAAAAAATGCGTTTGTATTTAAAATAAAATAGTAGTTTTTTTCCACGAGGAAAAAAACTGAATATGCATACTTTCTTACTTCCGGTGAAAACGCGCTTCTAGAAAGTTTTAAGCGTTTTCAGATATTCTCGTAAATATGAAAGTTATGGCACATTTTCAAAATCGATAATATATCAAAATTTAAAAAAAAAATTAAGATATCGTGAAAACTGGTTTTCACAAATAGTGTTTTCACGAAAATCGAGCCCAGGACACCTTTCACAGTTTTTACCTTTCTAGTCTGGAAGTACCTGAAAAAGTCAAAATCAAGCAATTTGAGATACCCTGTTCTATGAATCACGAGGCATTTTTTAAAGTATGACAAATTTCATTAAAATACCTGTGGTGGTGTGGTAGATATTAGTAAGCCTGTATCTCAAAAGGTGAGACGTTTAGGACAAATTATGTTCATTATAAGTTTTTTTCTTTAAATGGGCCGAAAAATCACCCTCATAAATATTAACATTCAATTAGGAAACACATTGTATATTCTAACAATATATTCTTGAGGTCAGAAAAAACTTACCTTTTTTCCGATTCAGCCTGGAGAAAAAAGAGTAGCCCTTTCAAAATTTCATATTATGCTTTGCCGTCCCTGGAAGCATACCACCAAAGTTCTTCTGAGCATAAAATCTACCACTTGAAAATTTAAAATTGAATTTTGTGAATCTTCAGGAAAAATTGACATTCAGCCAGAATAACCAATTTTTATAATTTTGCTAAGAGTCGTGTCCCTCGAATTTTTGGTATACTTATGGAATGTGATGAAATGTAATGGTCATAATGAAAAAAATAGTGAACTTAAGTAGGTAGCATTTTGATTTCGTAGTCAATCTACTACAACAATGAAAATCTATATTCCGAAAATCACCTCATTCGATGAAATTATTCACCATATATCGAGAGATATATATTCGAAAATTACATTTTTTCTGAATTTTCAATAGTCCGCATCTTTTAAACCATGCTGAAACGGGAAACAATAAAAACGAGAAAAGTGTTATGTTGAAATATACGATTGTAACCGACTTCTTAATTTCTGACAGTAACACGACTTACAATATCAGATCAAGAATACTCTTAACATGCCTGCCGCATATGTAGGCGAAACGTTAGGTGAAATGATTCCTAATACCACGGCTAATGAGTCTAGACGACTCTCTAAATTTTGATATATCCGGTCGTGAAAACCTTAAACTATTTATTTGTATATGATTGAGGTTTGGCAACATGTCTCGATTTGAATTAAATTATGTCAAAGTCCCTTTATATTTTGTTTTTTTTCCTTCTGGATGAAATACAGTTATTTCTATGATCATTATATATTTTGATTTAATTTCCTGTTTTGTGATTTGTCGACTACATCAGAATGTAATTTATTCCAATTACATGTTAAATATTATTAAATTTTTTCATTTTCCTTTCTCAGAATTAATATTTCTTATTATGATGAACAAATAATGCTTGATCCCGCTCATATTTTTTCCAATTACGATAATGTATGGTCTGCCGAAACATAAAGGCGTCATATAAAAGTTCCCCTACTTGAAAAAGTTTCCTTTTCTGAGAAAAGAGGAGAAAGAGCAGCCATTGAAATGACGAAACCCTTTCGCCAAGTCCCAGAAAAGCCATATTTTCAATTTCGTCCTGTTGAAAGTCGCATTCCCTCCCTATTCATACCCAAGGCACAACATATACCGTCTGACATTCACAAAACGTTTTTTAGGGGTGAGCAACACATGAATATGTTCAAACTTCTCGAGAAATTATGAATAACGTTCTGTTGGATTTCCCAGACAGAGAACGTTCCCCTTTTCGGGTTTTTACCCAGCTAGTCCTGTCCAGGAAGTTTCCAGATCCTCATATTTCAATTCGGAGTTGAGTTTGGGGGAGTTCATTGGATTTTCCTTCTAGTGAAAGCTGTTAATAATTGATTGGAGTCCCTTCAAGTGAACCGACAATTCATAAATATAAGCAAGGGAGCATCTCTCTCCCTTTCAACGTTCATTTTGAAGCTTTCTGTAAGAGTGACTCTGGAATATTTACTCAACGTTCATTTGGTGTGGACAAAAGTCCAAGTTTTTCGTGTATTTTTTGAGTTTGCTTCAAGACGCTCTATCATTTTGAAGCTTTCTGTAAGAGTGACTCTAGAATATTTACTCAACATTCATTTGGTGTTTTTCGTGTATTTTTTGTGTTTGCTTCAAGACGTTCCAAACTTCTTCCCTATTTAATTTTCCTCGTAATTGATGGAATATTTCCATAAATATCGATTAGCTATTTTTTCATTGAAAAATATCGATTGGCAGAACTGTTTTTACTCTCAAAAATTCTACAAATATCGAGTAAATACGAAGCAGGAGATCAACTTTAGATGATTGAATATAACCATGATTTTGTTTTACAAGATGTGACACAATGAACGGATTTTACACAGAATTGGAGAAATAACTATTCCACTCTTGAATCTCCTATGTTCAACGAAGAGCTCGGAAGACATTATGTCATCATTTAATTATGTCATTATTTCAATTATTATTTACTTAATTATGTCATTATTTCAAATATAAATTTTCTGATCGTATACCAGATATGATATATTGAGGTTGGTTGCTTGCAAACTCTCTATATCTTTCAGGTGTCCTTGCAGGTTTTTCAAGCACATCAGGTTCATGTTTCCAATCAAAAAACAGATGGTGTAATGTTCCAATATGAGAGATCAAAAATGAAGTATTCTGATAATATTTCACTAGATGGAACTCGAGTTGAAATAAAAAACTGCTAAAGTTTCTTGGCTTTGGGTCGATACTTATCTGAAATGGAGAAGTCATGTGGGACTATTTGAATACAAGATTTAATTCCACCATCCTTGTTATCAATGTATTGAATAAGTCAGTGTAACCATCTTCGTAATGGTTTATTTCTCAAATTTTCAGTCAATCCTTTTATATGATATTGTATGCTAGTGAGGCACGCTCATTTGTAAAACAAAAAAAGGATTTAAGATTTATACTAAATATGAAATAAAGGCAGACGTGTAGGAGTGTTTTCTGCACTGACGATATTCTTACTTTTACAGGATTTCATGCTAATAATTGTTTACAATTCATCATACAACACAGAGGAGTTATTTGATAGATTCAAAAATAAAAACAACAAAACCAGGTGGGTGGATCAATATCTGCATCCCACGCACGATCTGACACTCACAGAGAATAATGCAACATATACAGGTTCGGCATAAAATATAGATATTCACTTGGTTAACCAAGTGAATATCTTTTTAACGAAAACGACAATATTTATGAAATTTTGCAGGTAGAAGCAATGACGCAAAATGTATCTAATGTACATTTTTTTGTTGATAATATACATCCGGTGGAGCAAGAAATAGCTTCAACCTTCCAATTCATATGGGACTTCCTGTAGATATCTGCAGATGGTAAGAGAGTTTTGGTTTTCGAATTCGTACATACTGGGTTTGGTGTGAAAAAATCGGTTATTATAAATTTTACAACCCCGTCACCGATTTTAAAATATTTTGCACAGTGAATCTATAGGACTTACTGATACTACAGTCTCAATTACAGCTCTGGGAAGGCAGTAATTTTCGAGAAAAAAATAAATTGAACTCATAAATATACTCCATTTTCCTCGAATACGGCTCTGATATAGTCTTATATATAGTCTATATAGTTCAGTTTAACAAGGTTAGGTTATGTTAGGTTAGATTCATTTTTCCTACCAAAACTTGAAAAAAAATTTTTTTAATTAAAAAAAAAATTGATAAAAAAAATTAAAAATCGATCCGCATTCAGGAAAACTTTATAATTACCAAAAAATCTGTATGCACGAGGAATTATCGCACCTTAACCAACAAAAGTGTCAAATTCAAATTTACATGAATATTATCATTGAAGTCAATTTGTTCAATAATCAATGAGAAGGTCTTTATCAGAAATTTGTGTTCATCATGAAATTTAAACCATATAGTATGAAAGAAAATATCTTGAATATTGCAGAGGCTGTAAGGTAAATGTTTGTATGTACGAGTATAGTATGAAATTAATAAAGCTCTATCTATTATTATTATTATTCGTTTTTAGCTAGGTTCAAACTTCCGGAACTTCGACCGCAAGAATCTTTTGTTCTTTAACCAACTTCTTCATTTAAATCCCAAGGAGGCCGTCGATGGCATTGATAAAATATATATCTATCGGTATTTCAAATATACCTTTTCTGACAGTATAAAAGTAGATATATGGTTGGTTTCGAAGTTTTCAAACTCACTATTTCCTAAAATGGTACATTCAGGTTTCCTTCAACTATCAATATTAAACGGAAATAAGATTATGGGCTGAATTCTTCGAATGTTTACATCAAAAATAATTCCTGTTCTCTTTCTACTTCACATTCTATATGTGAATATTAAAATGCATATTCGACAAAGGGAACAGTGCGAGACTGTTTCTAATTAAAATCGAAATAATAACGCATAGTTCGAACATCGGAGGCGCTCTAGTATTTTATTAACGTATTCCACTCCAAAAAGGTTTGAAACACGGATGCGATGTACACTCTACCGACCTTTGATGAATTGATAAAATTTTATTGAATCCAACGCAATATCTACTCCCATCAGTAACAATTTATTTTTATCTGTCAATATCGCTGACAAGTGGTGGTATGTCTAGTGCCTATTACGTTGGAAAAGGCCCGTTTCCATGGAAAAATATGATGAGTGGGGCTCGTATATGCGTATCTTGTGTCAGTCGCTATGCTTGAACTGAAATATTCGAACTTTGAAGGGTATAGCCCTTGGTATGATCCATTGGCGGCTCGTGATCAGATGTCATTCTGCATTATCATTTTGTATGAATGAACAACACTTAGTATGGCAGCGCTAGCCTTGGTTCTTTTCTGCTGTTGAATATAGAAAAAAAATAAAGAATTTATTTCCCATAATGCATATCTCAAAATAATATATTGTAACACACGATTTTCTAAAAAAAAATGTGTGTGTTACAATTCATGAGTAACTTAACTCATCAATACTACAAATATGAAGGAAAAAAAAGATACACAGGAGTGACAGTACTAACATATTGTTGCCCTGTTTGGTTGATCAGTATAGATGTAAAAAAATGGATGCCGAACTTAATTATTTTTTAAGGATTATCACTGGTACTATCGTATCTTCACCAACTCATTGGTTACTAGTCCTCTTAAATATTGTACCTCCGCATATTAGCAGAGAGGAAACAACTTTGAATTTTTGGAACAAATTTAATTAATTTTCAGATTCATTTCCCATACTCCTCTATATTCCGGATAATAAGGTCCCCAGATTGAAGTCGCGTAAACCATTTTGGTCGAAATTTTCAGTCAATATAAATAAAAGCGACAAGGAAATGTGGCAATCTCAATGAAACGCATGCACCTTTTTCAACAAAGATCTAATTCGCTTCAAGTTAACGGATTTGAGCTTCTCAGGAGAATATGGTCTCTTCCAAGTAGTATTAGAACAGATCATGGATGGACAGTTGTAACAGCAAGCTTTTCAGGTGGAATTCGGGTGATAGCTCCACTTGTGAGTTTGCGGAAGTTGAGGAGACAATAAGACATCTTATAAATAGTTGTCACGTTTATAAATTTCAAGGCGGTTTCACGCTTTTACATAAAGTAACAGATGCATTTCTGAAATGGGTGGTCAACCTAAAAAATCTAATGACGGAACCTGATAGTTATTAGAGATTTAATTTAAATTAATCAAAATTAAGGAATCAGCTGGTATCTGTCACGAGACCAACCAATGTGTTACTCCTTACCGAAACATGCATGACGCGTGATAATCCGATTGAAATACCTAATTTCAATTCGAACGAGATACTGTTCCAAAAAGTGGGGAAGCTACTTACCAAAATGGTAATAATGTAACTAATATTATGACTCCGAATATTGAAATAAATATTGAAGATGTTAGCGATGTGAAAGTTAGACGCTCATTTGTTGGAGATATTTGTGCATGTTTATGTAAAATTAGAAGTGGCCTACACATAGTCATGGTAGCAATTTACGTTTTTCCTAATCCAAAATTGGACCAGGTAGAGCATTTTATTCATCGCACTTCACTGGAGTACACTGAAGAAGGGTCAAAAATACTTGGTACAAATGGTAATAAATTTCCACTTATCTTGGCTGGCCATCTCAACATCAACTTCGCTGATAAAAAATCACAGCCGTTGACAACTTTTCTTTCGGAAAAATTGAATTTAAAAATGAATAATGATCCACAAGAATCAACAACAAAATATGGGACCACTATTGATGCGGTATTTCCCATATATTTAGAAGACATTAAGTCTCAAACTTATGTTTCTTATTTCAGTTACCATAAATCTATAGTCTCAACATTCCTGAATAAACATTCCTGAATAACCTACATGTAGGTTGAAAAATCAACAATATTATCTTCTTATTCTTGAATAGATTCTATGCAATAGCTTTACCGCGGCAGTCCTCGAGTGCCACATGTGTCTTTGTTTATTGTTAGGCAACAATTTTTTATAATATGTTTGTCGAGAGTCCAATTATTAATTATTAAATTATTATTAATTAATTAAAGTGACGATTTAGTTGTTCCTCTGGATATTGAAGAGTCTGCAAGAAGAGCAAATCTGGAACTCCTACCTAAATAATCTGTTCAGCCGTACGATATTGCATATAACAATTTCCTGGCCTGGTGTAAATTGAAAAATGTAGAAGGGAACTTCAGTGAAACTGTTCCCCTGGCATACTTAAAAGAAAAATCAAAAATATGGCGTTCATGAAGTTTGTGAAGCAAATTATCAATGATAAAGTCAAGAGACCTTGTTGAAAATGGAGTGGATGTTAGTAAATATTTCGAGGTAATAGCATATGTAAAACGGAAAAGTAAACAATATTGTCCCAAAAAATCGAAAATTCTCACTCGTGTACAAGTTAAAAAGTTTATAAAGGGGGCACCGCATGAAAAATACTTGATGGTTAAGGTTGCAACTATTTTCAGATTATTTGGATCCGGTCGGCGTGAAGAATTGTGTAATTTATCAGAGGAAGACATCAAAATAACAAATGAATCATTGGTTATACAACTTCTAAATACAAAAACGAAAGTCAGTCGTTCTTTCAGTATTATTGGGATTAGTGTTGGGTAGTACACGGTTTAAAATTGAGTTTGTAAGAGGTGCCTTACTTTTGTATTCAAGCGGTATAGTGTACTACTTCCAATGAGGCGAGGCGTTCCGGGACTTCCGGGCGTTCATGACGCGTTAGGCAGTCGAGACAAAATTTGCTCTACTACTACATACTGTGTCGCTCGCAACGGGAACTGGGGCGATGGCGATGCAAGCAAAAGAAAGGCGGATAACGTCGAACGTCGTTACGTTTGTTAGACGTTAGAGTTAGAGTTGAAGCGGTGGGGAAGGCAGAAGGCACACTAATTCAGAATGTGTATTAAAAACTGTTCGAAGTTTGTATTGAAAATGGAGCGACGGTGAGCGGGTGAGAGTGCAAAGTCGCGTAATATTTCTTTGATTCAAATTACAAATTACACCGAATATGAAGGTATATAGTTATACGAAATGATTGAAACTTACCGTGATAATATAATCTCATTCAACAAAAATTTGAAGTATATTATAAACAGTTTGTTAGTTCAGGAACGAATTGTTTTCATTACAATTTATAAATTCAACATGAACTGAGATCATATGATCTCTGGATGTTATTAATATTAATGGTTTTCTCTAAAGATGATAATATCATCCTGATCATACTTTCAAGGTTTGGAGAGGTATTGGACTATAAGAATACCATATTCTTCAGCGTTAACCGTTATTCTTCATTGTTTCCAGCGGACATATTCCACACAAAAAATTTGAGCAGAGAATATATTTTGAAAGTATTCATTTCAATAAAATATAAATAAAATGAAACTTTCATAAAAAACGAAACATGTGAAAAAAACAAAAAATAAAAGTTATTGAAAATGAAAATAAATTATTATAAATTCAAACTTGAGAATCAAATTCTTGTCTAATTTGAAATAATTCAGATACAATTCGCAATTTCAACATTTATGACTATGAGGCTCATGGGACTATACTTTCTCCTTCTATGAATAAACAATATTCTCTTTGTAGTACAAACTCTCTGTAAGAGGTTAGAGTGCCCAAAGAAAGAAGCAACCTGAAAGAACAACCCTAATTTTGTTATGAGGAATAACACCCAGTCCAGATGGAAGTACCTTCTATCAACATGAAAGCAATTAGTGTAGGGTCACTGTATTTTTATTACTTCAGTTCGGCAAAACACATCTGATTATCAGAATCAGATCGCTCGGATTGCGCTCCCGGCGAAATTCTGCGGCCGATCGATCCGATGTGTTTTTCGAGATGTCGAGTCCGAGACTCTTGTCTCCCGAACAATCCGTATTCCGTAATTCCGTATCACCCTGCCAAACCAACATCATTCAATTGCATCTCCGATCTCCGAGTACCTGCGTGCCTGCGTCGGTCTCGCTCCCAGCGTCTTTCGGCTATTCCGAATCGTAACGTAACCTTTCGTACTTCGTACCATCTTCCTCGCTCGATCGCCCCACAGATGCGTGACGCGTTGTCGCTTAGTGGGACATTCGAATTGAGATGATACAGTTTTTCAAAATGAGCCGCTCTTACATTTCTGGGTCGTGTCCGGGACACATGAACCGCATCTTACAAGAGTTACCCAACACTAATTGGGATGTATGTAGACAATTTTCAAGTACTTTGCACTGCGCCCTTCTGTCTTTAAACATCGTCGTTTCTTCCTGAAATATATGAATGATAAATGCACTGCCAATCCAGTTGGTATTAATACATTTGGGAAAATTCCATCTATTGTTGCCGAATTCCCCAAACTGCCAGAACCAAAGCAATATACAGGACACTGTTTTCGAAGATCCTCCGATCCATTGCAAGCAGAATCAGGAGCAAATATTACGGATATAAAAAAACATGATGGATAGAAGTCTACGACGATAGCCGAGGGCTATGTTGATCATTCCATTGCATATAGAAATGTCATTGCTGAAAAAATTCTCCCAACCTCAACAGATTTTGGATCATCATCATCCAATATTGTACTTCCGGTTTCTACAAGCACTGATGGTGCTGAGGATTCTAATAATGTGTTGCGAAGCTCCCTTACGTCACAGGGCATTAATGTTAGTAATTATTCTAGTTATACGATTAATATTAATGTTCATAAGTGATAACTGTAAAATATTGATAATAAAAATTTGAAATTGCTGAATTTTTCTCACCTGATTTCATCATAAGAAAATGGAGTGCTAAAAATATTTTCAACACTAATGTTTGAAATATTTTTGAGACGCTTTCACGTAAACAATCAATTTCAACATTGTTTCCTGTCATTAAAAGTGTCACTTTTAATGGCAGTTGTACAAAATTTTTTTGAATAATTTTTTTCAGGATAAACCACAGCAATTATCAACAAAAACACAAAATCTTCTATCCGATAGCACATTTTCTAATAACGAATCTCGAGAGTTACTCAACCTGTCATCTTGCCACCGCATTCTTCTCAGCGAGGAAGCAGCCCCATTAGCGTATTTATGATCGCGACAGGTCGAGGAATAAGTAATTCGGTGAAAAGCCAGGCACATCCTGTTTTCCACGGCTTTGCGGAGAATTTCCGGAAGCACCTAGAGACCGCGTCGCGACGGCCAGCGCCGTCGGTCGAAAATAAAGCTGAATCAAAGTTGCGGGTGTTTGTTGCGGGCAGAGGTTGAAACTTCTATCGCTCTTTTCTCCGCTTGGCCGGCTACCAAAAGATTACTCCCGCTCTTGCTCCAATCGATCATTTGCTCGGCGTAAATAGTGTGTACCTTGAATTACGTGTCCTATTTATCGGATTTGTGGAGGAATTCGGCTGAGAGATTCCAAGTCTGACAAAATCTTGAAGTGTACTGAGTGATATTAGAAGCGTAACATCCAGAAGGAGGAGTTACTTTGTGAACTTCCTTCCTGATAATATAATTAGAATGTTATAGAAGATTGAATGATGTTTCATGCTACTAATACTCCTATTATAAATGCAAAAGTATTTGAAGATGTAGTTTGTTCGTTTCACGTAAAACTACCGAACGGATTCAGAGGAAACTTCACATCAATATTCTTTTTCTGTCAGAATAACAAATCTTAATATATAAAAGTCAGTCGGCCATATTGTTGGTTACACCATTTATAACTCGATATTGGATGAACTGTTTGTTATGAAAGTTTTTTGTTGGATTCTTCTACGGTGGGGTTAACATGAAATACATTAAAACAATGAAAATTTTTATGAAATGGACAAAAAGTAGGAAATTATTTTCCTTCTTGCGAATAACGCCAGTAGATGTCGCTGAGGTTGATAGCGTTTTCGTGTAAGTATCATATTTGATATAAATTCGGTGAACTACATCCAATAATAATATTAACGCATCTGAGTCCAAGTGTTATCACACCTTTCTTTCTTCCGAACACTACGGAAAATTTTATGACGAAAAAACTAATAATATGGTTCATCATAAGGTACAACAATGAGACAATTTTTAAATAATAATATGGTACCGCTCAAATAAAGTGAAGTCTATTTATGTTAATAATAATGTACATACCAACCTTTTTCAATGTGATCAAATTTTTTGTATATTTTGTACTTTAATTTTGTCTTATTTACCTCCTACTTGAAAAAGTACCAATTTTGTTGATACAACTTTGTGAATCTCTGAGGCGAAACAAAGTTCGCTGGGCCAGCTAGTGTTGACTATAATACATTTTCATAATTATATGTAAATATTGTATGATCTTTGGGTTTTCACCCCCAGTCTCTGAACCAAGACACAATTTTGCAATCACATCAATAATACAGAACCTACAATAAAATCCACAATAGAGTTGGAACAGAATAATGTATTTTCCTTCTTAGATATTTCGATAGGAAAATTACCAAATCATTTTGAAATAAGTGTGGTCAGATGAATGACATACACAAATCGATATCTAAATTTTCATTCTTATTGTCAAATAAGTGTTAAAAGAGGTATTATAAAAAAACTTCAATATAGAGCTCAATTGAATTCATCGACAACTGAAATACGAAAGACGAAATTATTTTCATTAAAAATATTCTTGGGAATAATCAATATCCAACGAATTTCATAGAAAAAACTATTTCAAATTTGGAGAGAACAATTTTGCATCAAAATGATAATAACAATCAGGAACCAACAACAAACCATCAAAAACAAGCAATTTAAAAAATTTGATTCCTTATGTTCATGGACTTTCAGAAAAAATTGAAAAAAATTTGTTCTAAATTCAACATAAGAACTATTTTCAAAACGAAAAATGATTTACGATCTTTATTAACACTAACTAAACCTTTGAATGAGAACCAAAAATCAAGAAATTTAATTTACAATATTCCCTGCATTTGTGGAAAAATCTTATACCCGAGTAACATCAAGACCATGAGGAATTAGAAAACGTGAACATAAGAATAACATAAAAAATCCAATACCGGCAATCACATGATGGATTGGAATGACACAAAAATTCTAATGACGGAACCTGATAACTATAAAAAAAATCAAGGAGATAGTTTATATTTTGTTGGATTAGGCTAATAATCTCGCCAATTGTTCAGTAGGGATATATCGAATTTGGATGGATTTATTGAAAAAAGAACTGGTTTCAGGGAATTTTGTCATGAAATAACGATATCAAGATCTATTAATAAATATTTATCTATGTCCATCATATATTGACAAATAATGTCAATCAAGAAATTTAAATATTCTCACGATTCTACGAAGTCATATGAAAAATAGAAATTGTCTGACGAAAGAGTCTGATTCAGACTCCGAAACTTTACTCTTCAGAGTTCAAAGTGTTTTCTTTTTGTTCATTGTTAGGCAACAATTTCTTCTTGTGAGGTTTTGGTCCCTGACAACCTAGTGCTCAAATTTTCACACAGGGGCCTTTCTTCTATTATTCAAAAAAATTTTCTTATTGTTTCTTGTTTCAGGGACTGGGAGAAAAACCCAAATTAAGTTTTCAGGAAGTAACCAACATTACTTCAGCGAAAATGTACCGTTTCTAAAATAATTAGAAAAAAAAATCCAGGGTCTTTAAAAACTATTGGAACATCATAGTAAGCGTCGATGTTTTTTCAGTTTGTCGTTTCATATGCAGACTATTCGCATTTGTAGTTTTGTATAGGTAGAAACATTTCATTAAACGACCTGAATAAATGGAAACAGCGATATTGATGAAAAAAGTCTTCTTATGTCATGGAGTTCATCAAAATACAAAGCTAACTGGGATGTTACAATCATTCATGAAGACCCTGAAATTAGTTCTTGCATTCTTTTCTTAGCTTCAGTAGTTTTAACTCTATGTCCTGATATCCACGATGAATCACCAGCGTGGATTATTCGAAGATTTTCTTAAATCTCTCAAATAGTTGAATACCCGCAAGATATGAAATAAATAAAACAATAGTTTTCCGCAATGTGTAAATTGGATTTAAATATCCAACCTGTTACATTTTTAATAATTCAAAATAAAGATCTCATCTCTTTTAATTGCGAACATAGTAACTTCTCTGAAAGAACAGTACCTAACATTTCAGAATATTTCAGATCTGAAGAACACAAAGTAGGCACACTTGAAGTACTCACACACAATCCCGCGTTATTTTTGGACGAACAGCGTAACCAACGTCGTCCTCGAATAGAATTGAGACGTATTGTGGAAGAACAAACTTAAAATAGGGCCCGCAACGACATCCACTATTTTGGTTCGACAGGTGAGGCAACCATGTGCCTCTTATTCTCTTAATCTCAATTATTATGGAGCTAACCCCTCATGATAATTTGACGAGAACATTAGACTGCCCAAGTGTTTTCTCTTTACGTTTTGGGTATACTTTAACATGGTTACACTATGGTCGAGAGTTTTTCTAGGGAAATATGCGGACTAATCATTTCAGAAAAAACAGTTAATTTTTTATATGAATGAGTATCATGCATGTATATTATCATGAAAATGAGAAATAACATTCTACAGAAACTTGCTGGTACGTCATGGGGTGCTGACCTGACTACACTTCGCACAGCAGCCCTTGCCCTGGTTTTTTCCACCGCTGAATATTGTTGCCCTGTTTGGCTCAATAGTGTTCATGTTCAAAAAATCGATGCACAGCTCAATTTTTCAATGAGAATAATTACTGGAACCATCCGATCTACACCTATCCAATGGCTACCAGTGCTATCGAATATAGTTCCTCCCCATATTCGAAGACAGTCTGCAACTTGGAATTTTTGGAATAAATTCAATTCATTTCCGGATTCTTTTCCGATACTTTCCTACGTTCCAGAAAATAGAATTCCAAGACTGAAATCTCGTAAACCTATTTGGTCGAATAACTTCCTGAATTCGAACTTCAGCTACAACGAAATCTGGAAATCCGAATGGGATGTATGTTCTTTATCTAATAAAGATCTAATATCTGATCCATCGAATAAAGTTCCTGGTTTTAACCTTCCCAGGAGAATATGGTCCCTTCTTAATCGAATAAGAACAGGTCATGGTCGTACCAACAGCATGCTTTTCAAGTGGAATTCGGTTGATAGTCCTAATTATGAATGTGGTGAATCAGAGGAAACAGTTGAACACCTAATTAATAATTGTTCGATTTATAAATTCTAAGATGGCATTAGAGCCATACACAATATATCAAACTCATTTTTGCAATGGGTTGAAAATTTCAGATCAATTTGATGAAGTATAAATTGAATTCTCTTGCTGTTCTGGCTTTTTTTATTTTCAGGTTGGAGTTTGTGTTTGGAAATCCTTCCTCCGAAGAGCCGTCCCGCTGATCGTGATGTCCTTCTATATAGAATATTCAGATACAACAATTTTATTTTATTTTTTCAACGGGGAGACAGGTTTTTTTCGGCTGAGGTTTTTTCCCCTGGCTCTATAGTATCGTATGATACTGGTGATGATAGTATCATTCGACCGTTAAAACTTGGGAAACCTTCAGTTTTGGACAATACAATATTGTGGAAAAGGTAGAAATACGATTGAGTGTATGAGTTGACCTTCATCTTCACAATATAATTGTTAGATAATAAATAAGGAATATTATTACTATAATTAACGCTTGGCAACTTGCCTGTGTAATCTGAGTCTTGTTTTACTTCTCTCTGATTGAACTCTCCACTTCTTCCAAAAAGTTCACTTATTTATAAAAGAGAGGCTCTTGGGAGATCGTGAGCGCAGAAAACTTGTTGTAAGTGAGAAAAATGTCGTGAATAAAAAATAATGAACAAATAAAAAAATGAGTGTTCAGAATCCTGCATCATTAATAATGAATTACAATGATAATTTAACCCAAATAACTCAAATAAATAATTTTTTTTACTGAAATAACTCCCACTAAAGAAGAGAAATGTCAGTCTTTTTATTCAAACCAGTTCTCAATTAGGAGTAATGCTCGAAAAGAACATGAAAAAAACAACAAAATTAGATTTCGAACAGGACTGTGAAAAGGGAGAATGAAGGACTGATAATGAACAAAAATATAAAAGTGAAAACGATAATGAAGAAACAGAGAAAACGAAACAGACAAGCAAAAAAGCTGACATTAATGAAAAATGTTTTCTGCCTAATTCATGGAGAAAAATATCAAGAAGCATCAACAGAAGCCTGTATAGAACGGCCTTTGTGTTTCCAATGGGCTCATGAGCAAGGTGGATGATTGTTTAGAATGTGTGAATGGTAAAACTCAAGCTTATTCTATGTGATGTGTGCCTACATAAACTTTCTATTCTGCCGTCATGATGAGAGTAGAATGTAATATGTCAAGGATTTCATTTGATGAGTTAGGTATGACTTCATTTATAGTTTTGGTTTTCATATGGAATTGTTGTTAAACACGATTAACTCCCTGACGCAAAAACAAGTAGATTACGGATTACAATTGGAGGACGTCTTATTGAGACTTCACATCTTTGACCAGCCAGCCTGAAAAATCATCATAATCAATATTATGGGAGAGTTAATTCAAATAATAAGCCCGGATGAATATCGAAAATGTTTGATCGAAACATCGGCAAATTATCGGGAATTATCTTTCTCCCTGTCCTTCCACTAAGAGCTATTGTACTATAATAATTATGACAAGGGCACTGACTACTACAGATATTAAACAGACAATTTTTTTATAGCAATTCATTGGTGGACTCTGATTTTTTTCAAGAGGTATCGTTTGCTCGGTTTGGTCCTATGAAAACAAGTTGATTGTGACTCATAGTCCGTTTCAGAATTATTGGCAACTCGGGGGTTTATTCAAACTCGGAATTATGTTATCTATTGAAATATTTTCTGGGAGGACTCTGCATTTTCTTATATTATTAAAAATTTTTTTCTTATTCTTTTTTGTTTCAGAGACTGGGAGAGAAAACCCATATTAAGTTTTCAGGAAAAATCAGAATTATGTTGATAGTACCCCATCAGTAACTTTCGAGTTGCTGGATTTGAATTGGTTTGATGAAAAACACTGTTTATTAGAAAATGTTTTACTTTTGTTCAATATGTGATTTATCATATTTCAACATGTAAGACATAGATATCATTGGTACTGTTATTTTCACGATGTTTGCATTTCGTCATTCAGTTCCTGACAACTTTGCTGACATTTTTACCCTATGTAAGTTTTAAATAGATCTCAAAATATTTTTGTTTGAAAATTTTGTATTTAGAATGCCTGACGACGTTATGTTAGCTTGCCGAAATGCATGGCATGAATTTTTAAAGAAAGGATTAAATCATTTACAAGTGAAGAAGATTTTTTCTTACTATTTGGTTGCCCTATAACTTGAAAACAATCTTTTGTTTTCAAGATAAAGGAAAGCGAATGAAATCGTTGTGAATTTTCTGAAGAAAAAATAAAAAATGTGCTATTCATCTCTATCTCTCAATTTTAAGAAGTTATACTCCAGGGATCTCCAATTTAGCTCATCAGCTAGTTTAAATAATATTTTTTCGAAATAGGTGGATAAAAAGCAGTGGATCCATCGAATAATGATTTAAAACCAAAGATTATAGAGTATAAAGATGAGAAACGAAGCGACTACAGTGATGTCAGCGACATCTGTTTTTCAAAAGTAAGAGGTTAGAGTAGATTAAATAGAGATTATTAGTAGGCTGTTGTCAATTTTGAAAGAAATACTTGAATAAATATTTTTGCTGAATGATGATTGCATTTTCTCGAGTATTTTCCACTGGAATAACTCGAAAGCTGCAAGAGTAGCACCTAGCTCACTCCATAATCTTGGTTTGTGTGTTTTTCTGTTATAAATTTTGTGTTAGAAACTGGCCGACATTCGAAATGCATGGTGATTTATTGCAGAAATAATCATCTTGAATGTGCATTCTTTTCATTACCAAAGAGAATAGAAATGTAAGTTTTGAAACTCGGTATCATGTAATTGTCTTGTTCATTGCTTTTTATTTTCAGTGTTGTCAAATGGATAGAGGTTTCGGGGTAAAAATATATTGTTCTGGATAATTTGTTTGCGAACCGAATTTTCTTCGTTCTCATTCATTAGATCAAAAAGTTCCACTCATAGAGGCAATGGTGTTCAGAAGAACGACTTATAGAGGTGGTGGTTCTCTTGACGACCCTTCCAGCAGTTCGACTCATCTACTAGACCCTCTAGACTCATTGAGGTTAAAATACACTGGGTAAGATATGTATAAATCGGGTCCAGAACAACTGTTTGACTTATCGATGTTCGATTTATCGATAGTTCATTCACAATAAGTTCTTGAAATTGTTATGATAATTCTCTAATATGTGAACAAATTTTTGAAATGTTCTCAATTTCATAGTTATTGTATTGTAGTTGATTTTACACAATCATTTCAAATGAAAATATAAAGAATCCAGAAATGTATTTCATTTGATTCAAAGCAATATGCAGAAGAAAAGATCATCCTGATCAAAAAGTAGAGCCTTGCTTTTTTTGTCGATCAGGATATTTTTTTAAAAGCTCGACAAAGTATTCAATTAAATGAAAATTTATGACAAATGTGTTTCGAATTTCGCGCCTATTAAAAAAGTTTTCTGTTCTAAATAATGTTTTCAGCGTCATCTATGTGTCACAAGTAAGAAACTAGCCAAAAATCGTAGTCGGATTTTAGTACCACAGATACAAGGGCGTTTCCTATCTTTCTAACTCTATAATCTTTGATTTGAACTGTTTGATAGACCATTGACGTATACGATAAATTAATGACTTTTGTCTGAAGCCGACTGTCAGTTTCAACTGTTCATATTTCTTAGTTAAACTGTACAGTTTACAAAATCGAGTTGAACTGAGACGGAAATACCAACTTACGTTCAGCTTCAACTAATAGTTTTAATTGTTCAGTTGAAACTGACAGTTAAAACTGTAAGTGAGTGGCGAGCCGAAAAGTCAAAAATTGGTTGAGATTCAGAAATATAAATCCATCTCTTTGAGAACATGTAGGTATACAGTACATTTTCACTATACTGTCTGAAGAATATCTCATCGATATATCTCATGGAAACATCCCATTGCTCGCGATAAACCCGCACGCGATAAATTCTGTGAGAACAATATTCTCGCTACCTTTCAGTACAAATATGACCTCAAGTGGAAAAGAAGTGGTGGTGGCTTATTGGCTTTCGCCAAGAATGACAAGAAGGGAATGTTCTGTATATCCCTTCAATTTCGTAAACGTGCAATTTGGCTCGGATGAAGTTCCCCGATATCTCCCACAAAATTCACTGAGTTTTTCAGAAAGAATGCCGATAGATTGCAGGTCTGGGAAGGACTAGGATAAGAAACTGTCGTATTTCAGGACGATAATAAATTTCTGTTGAAAGTTAGTTAATCAATTTTTCCAGGAGCCGATATGGATACGGATAACATTATTATTAAAATTGAGCAGAATTCTTCATACAGTTAATCTTTTTTCAACTTTGACATTTAGTCATGTTTTAATATTACTCTATAAAACGGCACGGTCGAATATCACAAGATAAAAACATAATAGTTTCGAAAGCGTTATGTTCATTCACTGAACTAAAATTCTGTGAGTGAGTCCAGACCCGTTAGCTTTTTGAGTGTTACTTACGAAATTTCAGAAAGATTGAATCTTTTCAAAATTGAGAAAAATAAAAATTGAAAAACCAGAAGTGACACTGACTATTTCATTCCAAATAGCACTATGTATATTTTTTGCAATTTTGATTTCTACTCAAAATTATCTTTTCAACGATGTATGACACTTTGTATTTTACATTTGATTTGTTGAAGAAAACGACAATTGAAACTTCAAATTGAAAGAATTGCAGTGAGCTACGATATTTTGTGTACTCTTGATTTTGGCTTTAATAGTAATTGATAATTCATTAACACAATAAGATGCCTACGAGATTTTCAGATTCAACACTGATGGATACCAAAGTCCTCCTAATGATTTGAAAGATCTAAAAAAAATCGAATTTTCAACCAAGATCTACAATAAAATGGGTTTTTTATTACTTATACAAGGTTTACCATGAAATGGTTTCCTTATTACTTATACAATTGAAAACAATGAAAAAGTCACCATCAATAAATTTTGAATTATAGTCAAAAAATCGACAAAACAGTTTTTTTTTAGAAAGGGACATCTGAAAATTGTATGTCATAATGACCCCCTAAGTTCAAATCGAAAAAGCCGCAGGGGCCGATATTCCTTATAAACTCGGCTATACCGTTTCCAATGTCGTTTTCTCCATTGAATCTAATATAAAATACAAGGAGTGATAAAAAGTTGAAATGGTGATTTTGAGTAGAAATCAAAAATTGCTAAAATTATGCAGAGTGCTATTAAGAATGAAAAAGTCAGAGTCACTTCCGCTCAAACCGGAAGAGATTTTCAATTTCTATTTTTTTCAAATGAAGGTTTTTTGAATGAATTAAAGAACCTGAAATTTCAAAATTTTTATCTTCCGAGAAAATCCATTGAAACAGGTACACTGGGTATACTCTAAATTGTGAAAAATGTTTCGATTATTAGAAAATACTCTGTCAGATAAAATGATCTGTGAATTTACTATGGTTTCAAAATTTTATATCTGGTATTCCCCAAAGATTACTTTCTATAATAGACTCATTATCGCTGATAATATTGCCATACGATATTCATAGAACATAAGGTTACCTTTCTAAAAATTGATTAACTCTAAGAAAAAGTTGTTTTTTCTGCTGTTTTTTGTGTCCAAAACTATATAAATTCAATATTCCGTGCTTCCATTTGAATTATAATCAAACTGAATGTACGTATGATCAAATCTTCGGATTCTCTTTCAGATATAAAATTATTCATAATTTTTTTCAACAATATCACTGAAAGATCAGAAAATTCACACGATTCACTACTTTTGAGTTCAACATCCCATACTTCTACATAGTTAACTTCAGCGAATGAGAATCCCAGAACTTCGGAAACATTCATCTCGAAAAGGGTTGTTATATTCAGCTTCGGTGGAGAATTCAAAATATTATGAGGAAAACTAGTGAAATGATCATTGAATTGATCTGATTCAATTGAAATTCAAGACTTATATGGTTTTTCCATTCATGCAATTCTCAGAAATGAACCAAATTGAAATGGATTCACAATGCAAGAATCATCAAAATAGGTCCACCCAGTGGAAAGTTCTGAAGTGAAAAACATTAATAAAAAAAATACGTGTGGCACTCGAGGACTGCCGCGGTAAAGCTATTGCATAGCATCTATTCAAAAATAAGAAGATAATATTGTTAATTCAAAATATTTATTTATCTAACAAAACATGTAGATTATTCAGGAATGTTTATCACAGAAACTATAGGTTTATGGTAACTGAAATAAGAAACATAAGTTTGAGACTTAATAACCGATTTCAAGCGAATAACCTGGTCCTCATTGGTAATTACCAACTAGGACCAACTGCATTCAAGCGACTTCGGTCATTGTAGGTTATAATCATTTTACAAGGAATATCCCTGAAGACTATAACCGTAGATAACCGCAGGCAGGACCGTAGATAACCGCGGTCATTACTGGTTATTCGCTTGAAATCGGTTAATGTCTTCCAAATATATGGGAAATACTGCGTCAATGGTGGTCCCATATTTTGTTGTGGATTCTTGTGGATCATTATTCATTTTAAAATTAAATTTTTCCGAAAGAAAAGTTGTCAACCTCTCTGATTTTTTATCAGCGAAGTTAATGTTGAAATCGCCAGCCAAGATAAGTGGAAATTTATCACCATTTGTACCAAGTATTTTCGACCCTTCTTCAGTGTACTCCAGTAAAGTGCGATGAATAAAATGCTCTACCTCGTCCAATTTTGGATTCGGAGAAATATAAATTGCTACCATGACTATATGAAGGCCATTTCTAAGTTCGCATAAGCATGCACAAATATGTCCAACAAATAAGCGTCTAACATTAACATCGCTAACGTCTTCAATATTTAATTCAATATTCGGAGTCATAATATTAGTAACATTATTACTATTTTGGTAAATAGCTACCCCACCTTTTGGAACAGTATCTCGTTTGAATTGAACAATGCAATTGAAATTAGGTCTTTTAATCGGATTATCACGCGTCAAGCATGTTTCGGTAAGAAGTCACACATTGGTTTGTCTCGTAAGTGAATCTTGTAAATCATATTTGTGACTATGTAAACTTTGGCAATTGAAAGTCATTATTGAAATGCCATTTCTATTACTAATGAAATCTAAGACACTTTGAGCTATCGTTTGAACACTATTTAAAGACAGTCTTTTGAATTCTTGCAACAAAGATGTAGTCGATGCAGCTTGCCTTCGATTATGATGAAACTTAAATGCAGAAATATCATTTTTTTGTCGTAATATACAATTTTTCAATATTAGTTGCCCGAGAGGGGGCAACATGAACATAGACGGATTCCTGAGAATGTGATTTACTATACTCATACTATTTCGTCAAAAGTTCCACCTTGCGACTTATGTATAGTTAGAGCTAGAGCTGAAGTTAATGAAAAATGTTTGCGTTTGGCTATACATTTTCTATCCGATGTTAATGAAATATTTGCCGTTCGTAATTCAATGGGAACAACGATTGCCGACTCCATTTTGCACTGCTAGATTGGCTGCACGCATCCGTCTAATCGCAAGCATGGTGGAAGAATATTCTTTCAACATGGTCGCAAGACTCGCAAGCACCCAAACACCGTGCCGAACTGAACCGACGATACACGGCTGTGTTAGGTTTTTTCGTTACGGAATGTCTACATTCGGTCGCCGCGCTCAAAGCCTGAGATAAAAGCTATGCAATAGCTTGAAAAAAATACAGTCGAACTCTTTTTTTTTTGGTCGGTTGGAAAGTATTCTCGAAGGATTTCGTGGTTGTTTTTACAATGTTGTCGGAGGCGTCAACGAAGATTCAGTTGCAATTTAAAGTTTTCCTTTCTCGAATCTTAGACCGGAGAGTAAGCCCGGCCAAAACAACAGAGCGGAATTACCCAATCGGTACAGGACCCAGGAATATCTTCTTGCGGTTTCCCCCCGTAACATCCTGCAGAATTCGAGGGCTCGTTAAGCCCCGTCTAGAGCCGCAGTTGATATCCGCGCGGCAAAGTTTGTAGGTCGTTATTTTACCTGAAATGATGCAACGGAGAAGTTCTGGCAGCTGTGTTGCGATATGTTGATCCCAAGTCGCCGGTCGGGTTCTCAACTTTTTCGAAATTAATTAACACTGTTGGGATTTCACAGGGTTTTCTTGGGAACTACATAATATTGCTGGAGGGGTCTGAGGAGAGAAGCAATCGATCTTCCCGTCGATCATACATACGCCTAATTGAAAAAGCGATTGTTGGTAACGAGGGTTGTTCTCAGGGATGCAAAATAGATTGCGCAAAAAACTCAACGCACATTCTGAAAATCTCAATTTTAATGAAAGTTAACTGTACATTGACTTCATAACTTATTTTTCATGTTCTCTCGGGAAGGTTTTGAACGAAACAAGAAACATAAAATGGAAGAAAAATTCAGGATTTCACCGAATCTTATGTGAAAGAAGAAAAATGAACAATTTTCAAAATACTGAAATGCTGATAAGTGATTTAAAAATTGGTATTTCCACCCCTTGCGTTAATTACAGCTCGGCACCGACGGTTCATACTCAAAATGAGTGATCTTAAAATTCTGATCTAATCCTTCCTAGATTTCTCCGAGTTGGATTCCTAAGTCATTAAGAGTAGCTGGATGATTTTCTGAACTTCTCAGCCTTCTATTGAGGTTGACCCAAACCTGCTCAATCGGATTGAGATCTGGACTTCTTGCTGACCATTCCATTCGAGAGACTTCAACTTCTTCAAGGTACTCCTGAACGATGCGCGCACGATGGGATCTGGCATTATCGCCCATAAAAATGAAATTTTCACCAATGTATGGGACAAATGGCATTACATGCTCTTCAAGAATGTTCCTTATATACTTATCAACATTCATAGCTCCATTATCAACGACCACTAGGTCTGTGCGAGCAGTCAAAGATATTCCACCCCATACCTTAATCGATCCTCCCCCGAAACCAGTAGTATTCAGGAAATTGCACTGAGCATATCTTTCATGTGGACGTCTGTATACAAGGGAACGTCGATCACAATGGTAGAGGCAGAATCTAGACTCATCTGTGAAGAGGACTCTTTCCAAATCGGCCTCGTCTCAATGGATATGCTCTCTCGCAAAATCTAAACGCGCCCTTCGATGGGATGGGGTAAGAGCTGGGCCTCTTGCCGCGGCACGAGGCCTTAAATCATTATCTCTGAGGCGATATCTTATTGTCTGGGTGCTCATTTGCACCCCATGAGTTTGCTCAAGCTGATTTTGAAGGAGGCGAGCGGTTGCAAACCGTTGTCTCAACGAAGAAACTCTGAAGTAACGTTCTTGAATGACAGTTGTTACCCGTGGTCTACCCTGTCCTGGTCTCCGGGCATTCATACCTGTCTCCCTGAAACGCTGCAACATTCTGGACACACTTGTGTAGGAAACTTCCACACCTTTCTGCAATTCTTGTGTATGTCCACTCTTCTTTTCGCAAAAGTACCGCTTGGGCACATTCCTCTTGGGTCAAATTGCGTGTTTCGCTCTGCATAGCGATCGAGTGGAGAAAATCAAACGAAAGAAGAATTATTGATCACTTGAATTGATCGAGAACAACTGATTTTAGAATGGAGCCAATACATTCAAAATCTGATAATATCATCTTTCTTCATTCCTGCTGCATAATTCTGATAAAAATAATCATCATTGAGAACACCTTCAGTTGTAGAATAAATTTGAGATTTCCATAATGTGCCTTAATTTTTTTGCGCAGTGTAGATTGAAACTTTATCACAGTATAACCTATAATATCAAATTACTTGTCTTCGTATCAGTCGAATTATTAAGCAATGGTGTTTGTCAGTGAGGCTGAACATTAACCCATCCAAGATCACAGCAATTCCGTTCACTTGGAAAAGAAACCTTCAAGCCATGAAGTCGTTATCATTAAACGGGAACATCTTGGAGTGGAAGTCTGAAGTTAAAAATCTGAAAATAACCCTGGACAGAAAGCTTCTGTGAAATAAGCATGTGAATACTGCTACTGGCAGAGCCATAAGCGCTCTTATGGCATGCAGGCGTCTATGCGGCAGGAATTGGGGTTGTAACCCCAAAATATTCCAATGTATGTACAGGGTGATTCACTTATCTTGGTTACTTCAATTTACTCGAAAATATCCAAATATTTTTGCATTCTGTGAACGGCATTTTGAACAAATCAATGTTGTTTCAAGATGCGCTGGAAAATCTGCGTATAAAATAAAGACGCCAGGCGTCGTACTGCTAACCATTTTTTTTCCAGGAACATACTTTTTATATCGTGTCATTCAAAAGATAAGTTCTCTTTAATATTTGTCTGAATACAATTTTTTTCTATTTCTAACCGTCAGCGATTTGCACAGTATTTCATGTTAATTCTAGTCCATTTCCGAAACATTCAAAATTGGGTGAAAAGTGGAGAAAATCAATAATTGATTCTTGAGAAGAAGAGGTCATTTTTAAGGAACTAAAACCTTGTTCCCTTAATTTTTTCAGAATTTCAATCAATCGGACCAGTAAAACCGCTGAATCGATCGATCTACCGATTTTTAAGGGTCTTTCGGATACATTAGGCTATAAAATTGTCTTATAACCTTAGCTTTCCCCCCAATATTAACGAAGATACAGTCTGTTAACCAACAAATGGCAAAATGGCCTTTTCTTGCTCTTTTCAAATTACCGTTACAGGTGAAAAAAAAAAATTTTTTTCATCAAACATGAAAGATTTTTGAGGGAAATTTTCTGCAGAAGAATAAACCACCTCTCGGTTTGCTAGGGCTGCAGTAGTTCCGGAGATATGGGCAGTTGAGTGAAAAAGGGTACTTTTGCATTCAAAATTGGATAACTCGAAGACAAAAAGTCATTTCGGAGGGTATTGAAAAACAAATCAGAACTGAATAAACAGGCTAGGCAGGCTTTACATCGGTCTAGCTCAAAAAAAAATTTTCATGCGCGTAGGCAAAAAAAAAATTTTGAAAAATCAAAAAAAATTTTCTTCGTGCTTCATCCGAGGATTCTATGGCTACCCGTACTCTGAAAAATTGTTAACCAATAAATTCAGAAACTAAAGTCTTCCAGCTTCAAAAGTTGATTCTTCTATTTCACATTTGACCATTTTTCAGTGAGAAAATTTTTCTATTTCTATAATTGTTGCGAGAAGTATGTATTATGAACAAGTATAATTTCTTTTGACTATTCACCGTTCCATGTCATCTCCTTCATTTGAGAATCAATTGACTTGCATCCCAAGCCACCCAAATCGGTGGGTGACTTGGGCCAAGTTTATTAATTTTTTTTTTCATATCAGAATTCTGAACCACATATATATCCTTATCAAAAGTCTAAACTATTCAACATGTTCGAACCCTTTTTGCAGATGAGTTAAATTTCAAAATCGTCCCAACTCACCGGAATCTACTCTACCTATTCAATTTTTTTAGGGTAGATCCATAAATTATTTGTTCCCTGTCACATCAGAATTAACATTGAGCTGACTTATAGGTTTTTTTATTTTGTAATGTATTCCATTAAAAATCACTCACAAGCACGAGAGGCTGAGGGAATCACCATTCTAGGCTGAAAAGATTCTCAGGAATTGTGACAAGAATTTTTACAATAATAAGAAATTGTGTTGCAGAAATAATTTCAGTTCCGATTTGAACTATTCGACATCAAAATATTCCACTATTCAGCAAGAATGTTGGCATGTTAACAGTTACAGATGTATCTCATCGGTAGATTACGCAGCATTTCGTGATGCTTATTTTAGACAGTGTTAAGGAACTCGAACTCATTTCAAGAATTCGTTCGATCATCAATTTAACGAAGATGGGCATTTAAGTCGATAATTCGTAATTGGCAGCTTCTTTATTAGAGAGCGATGTGTCACCCAATTGTGGGATTCTAAATGAGTGAATCATTCAGATTCATTAAGAGTTCATATCGGTCAATAATATCGATACAGATGTCGTGGAAACACATAAATATCCAAGAATAGCCTATTGTCAACTACAACATGGAATAATTTTGCGAACTTTTGCCTTATATCTTTTCTTCTAGTTCCTTGAAAACTGACTTGATTTTTCAATATAGTATATAACATTACTAGTAAGGTAAGAGGGTTTTAACTGGCGAAGGGAGGATATAACTGACGAGCCGCAGGCGATTCAGTTACCTTTTTGAGCCAGTAAAACCCGTTACCTTGCGTGTATTGTTTTAGATTTTATTTGTTTCTCATTTGTTAAAAGGTTAGAAAAATTCCAAAAAAATCTCAATAATTTGTCGCAAATGTCGTAAGCTATGGAAGCGTTGCCATGAACATGTATGTCTGCTTATTTTTCTTTACATTTGTTTTGGCGAAAGCGAAAGTGGATGTACCAAAAGAAATTGTTGAGCAGCCAGCAGTGTAGCATCAAGTTTATTACCTGCAAAATCAGCTTCAAGGTACGAGCGAGAATACGACGACTTCAAAAAGTGGCAAAACAAAAATAGTGTGATTGGGGTAACTGAAGATGTTTTGTTGGTCTACTTGAATCAACTATCAGCTAGATTCAGCCCTAATACTTTATGGGCAAAATGGTCTATGCTGAAAAGCTGCTTGGAAATGAAAGAAAATGCTGCTGTTCGCAGTTTTGTTTTCCTTAAAAAATTTATTGAAAAATATGACGTTTAGTTGTCATTTGCAGATTTCAAAAGGTAATAGCGTTTCTGAAACGAAAAAATGAGCGTTATACGCCAAAAAAGGCCAAGGTATTAAGTAAAGAAGAGGCTGAACAATTTCTTTTACATGCTCCTGATGACCAGTGGTTGCTAGCGAAAATTGTAACAATATTTGGGATTTTTGGATGTTGTCGATGTCACGAAATTCTCTCCTTAAACATGAATGATGTAGAAGACATGGAAAAATACGTTATTGTGACATTGCGGCAAACAAAAAATTTAACAACAAGAAGATTCACCATAACCGATGATGGCTGCAGCTTCAAGCCCTGCATGTTATACAGAAAATATGTAAATCTTCGGCCTCCTGGAACAGAAAGCCTAAGATTTTTTTTCGACATACCGACATGGAAAGTGCATTTCCCTTAATGCTGGCCAGCACACTATTGGTGGTGTCCCAAAGCAAATAGCGAAATATTTAGATTTAAAAGACCCAGAGTTATACACCGGCCACTCTTTTCGCGGAACTGGAGCCACTATGGTTGCGGATTCGGGTGGAGATATTGTAGCACTGAAACGTGCAAGAGGGTGGAAGGGCACGGAAATTGCGATGAGTTATGTCGATGATTCGGTCAACAAAAAAATCGAAATGTCTAGCAAATTATTTGGTAGTAAGGAGAGTACAAATGTTTTGCAGTCCTCGAATTCAGCAGTTTCTGAGTCAACAGATGGTTCATCATCATCAGTATCAACTCTTTCATCATCAAAAATCTGTGTTACTGGAAATAACAATTGTACCATGATTTTCAACATATATGACGATAAAACAAAATTTTCTAATGTAACTACTAATACTACTAACTTGTAAAAATTTTGCAAGTCAACTGTCAGTTTTACAAGTTAAGTGACTTGATAAAATAAACTATCTTGATTAATATTGTGTTCTTGGAAACTGACGTTTACAAATGAAAAACAAATAAATCATTCGTTTTATTTTTGTCGACTTCTTAGATTTCCACTGCTCGCTAACGCAAAAAATGCTTTGGGCAAAACTCACACAATGCTTACTATACGAAATATGAGAATCAGGAGAACTACCCCATGCTGTAATCATTTACCGTGTACACAAGCTGACGAGTGAAAATTGAACCAAATGCAACTGTTCCGCAGTAATCCAATGTACAATCTAAGTGACCTAATTTGTTCCATCAAAGCTGCACTTGACTCCCCAGACTCCGAGAAATCTAGGGATATTCTACAGATTGCTCTCGTGTTAAAACCACACAGGAATTCTGTATCTTGAAGCCATTTAACGCTGAAACTTCCTTCCTCAACCAATTTCAATTAAAGCGAACGTCGTATCTTCTAATACGAGGTACTGAAATTTAATTTTGTCTTCAAGACGTTTTATAAACCTATCATGTCTGTCCCAACGCAAATTGTCTCTGTGGATGTGCATTATCCTCCGTTGGTTATTATCATAATCCTAAGATTGCACGTGAACAGAAAATTATATCTGTTTCATCAATGTTTCAATATACAATCAGCATTTGAAGTTAGAGGAACAAACTGAATAATCGGATATCTTACTTACATACAAGGTGTCTCAAGATAAAGTTTATATATCATTACTAAATGTCCTAGTATCTTGAAAATCCATATTGTAAGGGAAGTTTAATTTCGTTACGTTTGACTTTGGTAGATTCAATTCTACCAATGTGTCGGATGTTTTGTTATGTTATTTTATACATCATTTCACACTTTTTTAAAAATGTTTGTTTTTTTATTGCTAAGTGATTTGAATTTTTTCAGCTTCACTTGTATGAATCTAACTCCTGAAGATGAGCTCGTAAAGCTCGAAATATGTAGTTTATTGAATAGATCATATGAAGAGTAATTTGTCTTGTTAAGTCACTTCCCTTAGAATAAAAAGTTCATATGTATATGTTTGTACATATTCGGAGCAGAGCTGGGAATATCTCGACAGGAATTTACAATTAAGTCACTATGGAAGGTTTCTCGGATTCTCGGGATAGTACTGAATTCATTAAAAATATTATAAATTTGCAGTTTTATCCGCCATTGATTGACCAAATCAGATTTGGTGTAAGGGGGCCGTAAGACTATATAGGGCCTTGCTACATCCGGAGATGAAAATGCCATATTTTGGATACGAATGTGGAGGAAATTGACCACTTGAACCATTTTTATACTTACTGGGCCTCGAATGACCTTCTAAAACATGTTATAAAAATGGAGTTTAGATTTTTGCGATAAATGAAAAAAAAAACCGAAGAAAGCAACATGATCTGTTCTGAGGAAATAGCGAAGAGAAGAGAATTTACGCAGTTCTTTTCCGCCTGTGCAGCTTCTCTTTTGAGGCTACTAGATATCGCCAATTACATTTTTTACTCAGTAGGCTTAGACTATAGTCTAAGCCTAAAAATTAACAGGACTGGAAAAATTTGCATGTTACGAACATCTTGTAGAAAAATTCAGAAACTGAATGATAGTTCTGAGTATAAAATTTACGAGTTGCATTCTTCCTGAACAATTTGGCTTTTTATTCAGAACGATATCTCTGTTGCCGAATGAAAAACACAGGTTTAAAAGAACTGATACAATAAACCTGTATAAGCTACCAAAAATTTAAAACTTACATAAGCAATAACATATGTTCATGGTTCTTTAATTTCGCCTAATACCCTACAGAAAAGGTTGAAAGGACAAACTTTAACACCTCGTGTACCTGCTACATCGAAGACCGCCTAGAATTTGCTCGAGCTCATGCAGATTGAGACATGAAGGACTGGAGAACTGTTTTTTACAGATAAATCTCATTTTACACTATATTCATTATTCATTTGACGGACGTAAAAGAGTTTACAGAAGGCCCGAAGAAGTATACGCTCAATGCTCTTTATCACTCAGAGTGCAAATTGGGACGGGCGTATATCTTCAGAAGCCTTCAATGAGGTGTTAACGCTGATATATTATTCATAAAAGCTTGGAAAAACATGTGGCACCTTATATGTCCTTTATAGGGCATATTTCTGCATATTACAGCCACACAAAGCACAAATAACCATGTTCATGTTCGAAAAATCGATATCAGGACATGATGAAGATGAAAGAATCAGCATCATGCCAAAAAAAAAATCGAAATCGGACGAAAAACCCGATTGAAACCATTTTTTTTTTCCTCCGGTCAAAATTGCGGTCCTCTGTTTTTGCTTCATGAGTAAACATTTCTTATGAATATGTCTCTGAGGGATATGAAATACTGATGATACCAAAGGAGGTTGAAGCTGGTACATCTCTTGTCACATTGATAAAATTTGATTTATGGTGGTATTCTGCTTTCATCTGTAAGCGAATCTGTTACTTTTCATAAGTTTACAGGACAATTACGATTCTCAACGCTTTCTATAAATCTGTAGCTTACAGGTGATCGGAAACATATCAAAAGGTATATTGTGAGGTTATGTTGAATGATTCGTTTTAGTCACAGAATATAAAATACTTTGCTAAACTCAACTACTTTTGTAATTCATCTTTGTACTTCGGTTGTTAATTTCTCTTTTTCGTTGTAACGAACACGAATTGAACATAAATATAACCAATATTTAATACTTATGAGCCGAAATGATAGAAAAATAAATTCTATTTTATGATCTTATTACGAAGTAGTTACGATCTTATTAGGGAGTAGTTCAAAATCGACGCACGTCTAATACGAGAGTTACAGAAAAACTTCCAGAATGTCATAATTTACGAATCTGTAAGTCAGCCACATACAGATCCATAGATAAATTACAGATCAATCGTACGCTACAGATTCGTAGCTTACAGAGAAAAAGTAGAATACCGCCATTAATTTTTCTAGCCTCATGATGATATTTCTGATATCGTTCAACGGTCAATTGTAATACACATGAAACTGGTTGACAGCCTGCTCCACACTGGCCGGTCTCCTCCGATAATGGTGAACTCAATCAATCGGTATGATCTACTCAGTATAAGCCTGAATTCTCAAGTTTATTCATCTGATTTCACTTCCAAGCAATATCTCGAGACTTCTTCTACAAGGAGTGGTTTCATTGACCCATAGTACTCTCTTTTTGTATCTCTCATAATTTATCAATTATATCTCCCATTTTTCTGATGAACTTTCAAATCCTGCTTCCTCGTAAGCAGTTTGTTTCTGTGAATATTGTATCGTTTGATCAATTTTGCACTCTCTTTCAGACCAACGTTATTAATATTGCGTATAATATTATTGCTCTTTTCATTCTTCATTGTATTGATCTTATTGATGAACAGACTCAAACTATATAGCAGCTTTCAACGCTTGTCTTTATCTCTTGGCTCATCATTAATACAACTCGGTCATACAGATCTTCTGTTTTTCTGGCTGAATAAAGAAGCTCTTGCAATTAACTTCATTAACTGCTCTGCCACTGTTGAGGTTTTACTCAACATTGAGTTGTTGAATTGTCTCAACGTCTAAATCTGACTTCATGTGACATCTCATTTGAAATGCTCCAGATTACCTGTGCTTCAAATTGGATGTCACTCTGAGTTTATAGATGTTATTAATACTTGTATTTTTTAATGTACATATAAACTTTATGAGGGTGACTTATTCAGTTCATGATTATGAATTACCTACAGTCCACAAAAGTTTTTTGCCAACATTCCACCCGAATTTGAACGAAGTGTATTATGTGGTTCAGAGTAAACGAAAAAGTACAATGACTTCATCGTAGCATAAAATTACTCCATCGCGAAACAAGGCTCAAGATTGATATTTTCGCGGAGACGTATCGTTCCCTTGCCAAAATGACGCATTTATTGCTGTTCGTAATTCGGAGGAAAGGAGCTACGATGAGGTGCGCTCCACAGATTACAATAATAACAGTGCGAAACACTTGGCGCCATTCGCCATTCGATTAGCGCCGAATACAAAAATACACGACACAATATCCACACAATATCGTTGCAGTGTGGAGCTCGTAAAGTGCGCCAAAAATTGCTGGGTAAACACGGGTAAATTCGCGGAATTGAATTCTGAAAATTGCAGATGGATGAGTCGGTTTTATTTCGTTTTGAGGGTGTTATTTCATCAGCACTGGAATTGGAACATTGCTCTGGAACTGTTATGCAAACATAGCACCTAATATGAAGAGGTGCTCGTTGAAATTTAACCGGTACAATCCACATCAAGAAACATAATTTTGGAAAATTGATATATAGTAGTGTGATAGGTCGGAGAACGAACCATCCTATCCTACTTATACAGGGTGCGGCACGGGGGATGGATGGTTTTTAAAAAAATAATAAAAGCGTTAATTTTTACTCAAAAAACACATTTATTGACGGAATCAGATTCTCAAGGATATAGCATTTGAGACAGTCAAGTGTGGAAAATCACATCAGGCATGTGGTGGCCGAAATCGGTGATGCAGTGCTGGAGGCGCTCTTGGAAGTTCGCGTAGACACTCTCCAACATCGCTCTCTCAACTTGGGCAACTTCCACGCGAATAGCCCTTGGAATGTTGGAGACACTCTCCAACATCGCTCTCTCAACTTGGGCAACTTCCACGCGAATAGCCCTTGGAATGTTGGAGAGTGTCTACGCGAACTTCCAAGAGCGCCTCCAGCACTGCATCACCGATTTCGGCCACCACATGCCTGATGTGATTTTCCACACTTGACTGTCTCAAATGCTATTTCCTTGAGAATCTGATTCCGTCAATAAATGTGTTTTTGAGTAAAAATTAACGCTTTTATTATTTTTTTAAAACCATCCATCCTCCGTGCCGCACCCTGTATTATATTATATGCAGATGCGAAAGTATGGAAGGATGCGACTATGGATGTTTGTTACTCTCTCACGTAAAAACTACCGAACGGATTCAGATGAAACTTCACATCAATACAGTTCATCAATCAGAATAACGCATAGGCTACAATTTGGAAAGATATTGTGTGATTTGACTATAATTCAATGACAAACTGTGTCAAGCTAGACTTTCCTGCCCTCTGAAAGCTATTTAGACGTGAGCTGTCTGAACTGTTGAAATAGAAAATAATGTAGTATAGGTTCGTTTGTATCAAAAAATACCAAAGGAATTTCCGTAACAGCATATATTTATCTTTTGTATTGTATTGTATATTTATTGAAATGTCGCTCTCAGCCTTTAATGTAGCTAAACTTTTTCGTTTACTTAATTTGAACGAATAATTTGAAAGTCACGATGTAATATTGATCTGAGATGAGAAAAATTCAGAATCAATTAATTCAACGGTGATCCCGTCTCAAGGACAGATAGAAAAAAAAATAATTAGGGTTTCGTAAAGCCATTAGTATTCACGATGAAAAGCGTTGAATAAAAAAAATTAAGCTCATGTTTTACGATTTTTCCGAAACTACTGGCAACATTGTAATGAAATTTTATACGAATATATTTTGGAAGATGATACACCTAATGATTTTGTTTTCATGCCTGGAACTCGTAGATGGCGCTAGTCACGCGGTTCGTACCAAGTAGTACTTAACATCACTTTTTGAATATTACATTCATTAAGCACAATTACGAATGAAATTGAACATTTAATTCTACAGTCAAAACGTACCCTTGATGAAACTCGATACTGTGTACCGTTTTCGGCATATTTCGAATTGAAAATTATGAAGTGATATCGAATCCTGATATGTAGTAATGATAAATGAATTAATTAAACAAAATATCACAGGATGAAAACTAAAAAGAAGCTAAAAACATAAAATAGAATTCAATCAGAGGAGGTGTTCGAAATGTTTTCCGTTTTCACGAATTCACAAGTCTATTCATCTTGAAAATGGTTCTGAGTCAGCTATAAATTCACTAAAGTGGCGTTGAATTCTGTCTTTCAATTCTTGAGGTGAATTCACCCCTATAGCATCGAGTATAGCATATACTTTTTTTAAGATACGACGAAACTGTATAATCCCAGGGATTAAAATCGCATGACCGAGGAGACCAATGAATCGGAGCTCCTGTACTTTTACCAATCAATCGATTTAGAAAATGGTTACTCAACCAAATACGACACCTTCTGTCAAAGTGCAAAAGAGCTCTATCATGCTTACTAGATAATAATAATTAATAACTTCATCAATATTTTGAATCAGCATCGGTTATTACTTCATAATTTTCAAATTAAAATATTCCGAAAACGGTACACAGTATCGAGTTTCATCAAGAGTATCTTTTAAGTGTAAAATCAAATAATGTTAAATTCACTTGAAATTCTGCTCAATAAATCTCATATTAAAAAAGTTATGTTCAATACTACTTCGTACGAACCCTGTAACTAGCGCCCTCTATGAGGGTCAGACATAAAAACAAATTCATTGAATTTATCAGCTTCCAAAACATATATGTATTGAATTTCATTACAATGTTGCCAGTAGTTCTGGCAAAATCGTAATAGCACATTCTAAAACAAGTTGCAGAATGAGCTCCTATTCCAACACTTCTGAGAAATTTGAAAACGAGCGACGAAGAAGCGAGTTTTCAAAAGCATGAGTGTTGGAATTGCCTTCTGCAACGAGCAACGAGTATCAGACGATATTTCCTCTATTTCAGTCAAGTTTTGTGAAATACTCCCGAAATTCAAATAAAAATTTAGATTAGTGACTTTTGAATTGTATCCCAGCAGTTGGTGTGACTTACGAAATTTGACAGATTACGGAGTTTGAATTGATTTGATTTGAAAATTGAGAGGATGTGAGGTCAGTACTGTCAACTACAAAACGAAAAATAGAACTGAAAACAATGCTTTAATAAGTTCCATTACAGCACCACTTTTAGTACCGTAACGAACTCATTACGATACTGAAATGGAGAAAAAATGTTTATATTTTTTTTTTCATTTAACGCCCTTTATCTTGAATATGGATGGCGTTACGAAAATTTCTTTCTGAACAAATACCAATTATTTTTCAGTTTTCGATATAACATAGAGACGGGATCATCTTTTTTTCAAAAACCCTGTATATTGACTGATACTCCGAATTCTGCAGTGATGAAAAACAGAAACGTGAAAGTCCCTTTTTCCCTTTTACAATAACCGGAATTCCTCCCAACCTAGGAAATTGGATGTTGAGAATGAAGAGAGCCAGGAATCACTGGTATGGACAATGCGAGATGAAAAATTCATATGCAAAATGCGGCATATTTTATCGGCGGCAGGATCAGATCGGCGAACTGAGAAGGAAACTCTGGGGAAATTCAATTAACTTCAACAAACGGCTTGTTATTGAGGCTGATAAAACCCAGATGTTCCTTAATAAGTAACTCTGCTGTATAAAAAGATATCTGAGCTCTCGTATCGTGGAATTCGGGTCATATTTTTCGCTCATATTCCGCTACTTTGAACGGAAATTGCGAAATGTCAGATTGCATCTGGCTGTCTCCTTTCAGCTTTCACTAAAGAACACTGAACTGAATGAATTCGTCTTTCGCGTTTCTTAATTAACAAAAAAACCTTCTGAATTCTCGAACTGAGACTAGGTGGACTGATCCTACAGGGTTTCCAAAAAGGGTGTGGGGTATTTGTATATTTTATAAAAACGAAACAACAAATCAGAATAAAAGTTTGTCTTTATTAAAATTTAGACGAGGTTTTGGAAAATTGAGTGGCAAAGATTATGTTGTCTCAATGTTAACACTCAAGCTGCTGGCACTCTTCTTATCAAACACGGAAACTAACCAAGTGCTCCTTGTGGCACTTTTGTGGATTACTAAGCACTAAGCCCTTGTCTTACCTTGTAACACGAATATATGTGACCGAAACCGACGCCTTGGAACATCTAGTTTTGATATTCAGTCGAGTGATTAACCTTTCACGTTCGTGTGTGACGTTAGTGTGCAGTTACAAAGATCTGGTAAGTTTATTGAACGTGCTATTTTGTGAAGATCTCTCCTCAATTATGAATACAGGGTGGTTCACTATGAAGTACCGTAGTTGCAAAGCTCATAACTTTTGACAGGAGAGTAATATAATGGTCAAACCTTTCGCATGATATTCCTTTCGTTCTCAAGTCTTTACTGTGATTAGAGTTGAGGCTCAGCTTTCGAGAAATCGATAGGAAAAGTCAAATTTTCGACCAAATAGTATTTTTTTATATGTGAAATGAAAAGTTAATGACTAGATAACAATTTCTTCTAGAGAATAAACCATTAAAATAAATGGTCCAAGATATTTGATATGATCGCTTCTGAAAGGCGATAATCAATTTCACATGGAAAAATTAACAAATTGGGAGCTGTTGTTTCAGAATCGATACGTTCAACTGTTTTTATCTCCCCGGCAAGATCAACCTTTCATAATAATAATAATAATCTTTATTGCACTTGCCAAAGGGCTATCGACAGAGGTCTTTCTGCCCATTATAAACAATTTTTACATTTTCGGAAATTTTATGTGAGATTAAATGAAAGCTTCTATATAAAAAAAGAAAAAAAATCAAATATATATCTATATACATATGTATAATCATTTGAATTTATATTATATTAGTTCTTGTTATAATTATTTTTGTTGGGTATTTTCGTTTGGCGCCATGATCATCTGTTGTTAATGGTTGGAGAATTTCGGAGTTACTAGTGTTGTTCATAAATTTCCTATTCAGTCTATGGAATCTTGATAAAATTGGTTGTATTTCAGTTTTCTCATATAGCATTTGATTTGATGGGTTGTGCAATGGGTTTCTAGGGTGCCTTATTTTTGTAATGCTTCTTAAGCTGCTCCTTTCTGCTACTTCTATGTTTTGAATGTTGTTTTACTTGCATTTATGAATAATTGATGGGCATATTCTATCATAGGACGGCAAATCATTTTATATATGGTTGTTGCGTTCCTCAGGTTTATTCCTTCCTGTTTTTATGTCAGTGAACGAAAGTGTTTGGATCTTGTGATAATCTGTTTTTAGTGAGTGTTTTGTGTGTGACTTTTAAAGTTTAATCTGTTGTCAAGTGTATTTTGCAATCATTTTTACCCTAATTCACATGTTATACAGTTGTTCAGTTGAAGTCATCAATCGTACTGGAAATAATTCGAGAAATAATATGAGATTTTTTCCATGTCTATAAAAAATTCAATGTTCATCGATCATCTCCTCTTAGGAGAAATAAAATCAAGTAGGTATCTGAGACTACTTGTTGAACTGTTGTCTGCTCTAGAATCCGAAAAAACTTTATCTACCTTCTTTGTTCAACATATAGAAAAACCACTTTTTTGTCATGAATTTCTCGAAAGGTAAAGCTCATCTCTTAGAAAAATTTTGAGGATATATGGAATATCATGCGCACATATCAAAAGTTATGATCCACGGAAACACCCTATACATTCATTCTGACCTGCCAATAATCATACATATTAGAGCTTAGCTAAATAGTAAGAATTTTCATTCCGATTGAAATAACTGCACGTACAACAGACAACAAACTAGAAATGTGCTTAGGGCTTAGTGCCCAAAATATCGAATTACTTTCACAGAGTGCTTAGTAATTGCAAGCATTTTGTGGACACCGGTGCTCAGTGTTCGCGACTCGGAAGCCCTTTTTCGCATTGCTTAGTGCTTAGTGATCGAAGCACTAATATTCAGTGCTCGGCACAGCTCTGGATAGGGGCGATTTCGGTGCGGATATTATGCTTCAATTCCTCTAATGTTTGTTGTTTGTTTTCATACACTTTCTGTTTAAGGTATCCCCATAAAAATTAATCAAGAGGTGTTAGTTTGGGGACTTCTCGGGGGCCAGTGGATAGTGACATAACGAGAGATCACTTTTTCTGGGAAAATATTATTGACAAGCTCAAGTAATTGTTTGGAGGAGTGGCAGGTGGCACAATCTTGTTGAAACAATGTTTCCATATTAAAACCCTCATTGCAGCTCTAGAACCAAAAAGTTTCTTAACATATCGCAATACCGTTCACTGTAAGTGCTCGCCTTCATCGGTCTTCAAAAAAATATGGGCCCACCATGCCTTTACCAGACATTACAGCCTCAACAATAACCTTGGGGCTATGTAGTGATTGTTCATGTTTCTGCCTTGGATTTTCGTTGACCCAGTTTTTTTTTTTGCAAGAATACTATTTTTGCGAGAGAATCACGTAAGATTTATTCATATTCCTTTCCACTTAGCAAAAGTTTATTCCTTTTTGGCAGGATATACAATGCATTTGGCATGGTAACTTGCCATCATCAGATATTCAAAACACAGAACGTTAACAATAACGATAAAATCCGACATATGTTTTGAAAATCTGATGATGGCAAGTTAGCTTGCCGAAATGCATTGTACCACCCGTCAAAAAAGAATAAACAATTGTTAAGTTGAGAAGACTTTCAGTTCATATTTCGTTAACATTTCATTGCTGCGAAAATGCGAAAATTATCTGAAGTTGACATTACGTCATTCATTTCTTTTTTGTACCAAACAATTTGAGTCGCCATTTTTGAGTACTTCAACTTCAAGGAAGGTGTTCGGTAGAAAATCAAATTTCTATAGTGTCAACCTGTTATGTGTAGACAAATTGAACAATAAATATATTTTGTCGTTTTTGAATCTGCATCAACTTTTTGTTAAATTTAGTGTCTTTCCATCAAATTCCTGGACAAATGAAATAACACATTTCTGCAATCTGCAGAAATACACGCGATAGGTACATGGACAATGAGAAATGGCTGAGAAATATTGACCTCCGATGGATATAAGCCCCTGAATGTCAAACACTTTTCTGCAGAGTGCAGGTACTGCTCAGAAAATGCGTGGAAATAACTTGTTATCCTATATCTCTTGAACATGAACGAAGGAACTAAAAAATTTGAATATGTGGATCTACGATGGACAGACGAAACCGAATTTTTGGATTTGCAATTCGCCTTTGGGAGGGATAAATTTACAATACGCCGAAAATGTTTACGAGTGATTCTGTGGGAGGCGAATAAAATAATTGGTTGGACGAAAGTGGACTACCGTTGGACAAATAACCAATTCCATTTCAAACATTAATCTGTATTGATTGGTTCTGTTCAGGAAATAAGCAGAAATAGGTTTTTGTCCTATATCTCTTGGAATTTGCATTTGGGGATGCTAACTTCATAGTGCTCAAAAATGGGGTAGCTTTGAACGATTTTTCATTTCAAACCTATATATCTCCGGTAAGTCAGCGAATGAAAAATCCCAAAAGAATATATTTACCCTGGGCATCAGTTAAAGCTTTCTGCTCACAAAAATTTGATTTCAAAATGACCAATACCAATTTTTTTTTTTAATCAAATTATGGGTGTTCAAAGTTACCAATCGATCGAGGTTACTTTGAACGACTATGATGAAACGACGCGATTTCATGTCAGCCACCCTGACAAAGTTTCTATGAACATCTCAATACTAAAAAATCGTTGTTTTTTAACAAAAAGTATGCAAAAGAAATACATAATATACCAAAAATATTTTTTTTCAAAACAGTATCAGGCATGTGATGTGAATGTGAATATGAATGAATTACATTCATTATCCCCAAAAAAATTCATGAAAAAACAGAAGTTTTCCTGAAAAATAAAGTAGGCATGGGCGCCCGCAGGGGGAGGCCAGGGGGGGCCGTGGCCCCCCCTGAGATTTTGATCTGCCTTTTCGTTTTTCGCACGACACCCTCAATATAATTCATCAAATCCTAGGAGCGAGAAAAAAGGTGTTGGATTCACAACAATTCTCCGGTTTCCAAAGGTCTTACTATGTAATCGGCAGATGTATTTAATGAATTGATAACTTCCTGAGGCGCGTAGAACATCTTTTGGATGAGCAAAAATCATGGAAAGTTGAATTTCATGATTTTTGTTTACCCCAAAATCCCTCAACGCGCCCCTAAGAAGTTATAAATTCATAAAAGTACCCATGCGTATCGGCCTTCTTGTCAATCGTTACCAGATGATCGTTTTATGGACGGTTGTTTTTATTAGGCGGTATCTTTGATGCGGAGTTTACCAAGGGGCAAGTGCAGCTACTCTTGCATTTCAATAATTATTGTCCATTCTGCAATCAAGAAATTTTTTCTGAGAAGGGGGAAAATATATAATCTTTTATTTATATTCCTATTCTAGAGAAAGAGTATTTGAATTCGAAACCCGTTGGCACTGTATTCAGGGAGTTTTTAGTGTCTTTGCCTCAAATTGTGTTATTCTATAATTTTTCAAGTAGCTGCTTTTTCCGTAAGGGACTTTTCGTATGTTATATTCTACTTTTTGCTTTTAATACAAATTTAATAATAGATAATGAAGGTCAGTACCTCAGTCAGTACAGTATAATTTTTTTTTCCTAATTCAAAATATTGGGGCCATAAAATGAACTCATCAATGTGCATGTTTTATTAATCAGAAGTGTAAGAGAACAGAAACGCGGTATTCTTCGAAAACTGCTGATGGAAATGAAAACTCAGTGAATTGTGTAGTGGAGCGTTGAGCTATTAGATTATTATTTCCGAATAATTTTAAATTTATAAGGAATTATTAATGACCAATTTCAACTTCTTTGATCCTCGATCATAAATTTTTCTTTGTAAACCAAAAATAATTGGAAAACAATAATCGAATAGTTCGACGATACAATGTACATGTTACTTTGATTTCACTTCTATCGGCACTCCCTAACGACTCCCTTTTTTTGTTGACAGTCACCTTGACCTATGTTTATATATTTTGATAAATTCACCCTTGGAAAATATGATTATTAGAAAATTTTTCAAGAGGAAATTACCTCCTCCAAAAAACTTTTGCCTCATACACAAATGTGGACAGAGAAACGAAATATAGCGAACCGGATAGTGCAACAACTGCGTATGAATTCTGTGAGATTAAGATATTACAATTCGGTATTGTTATCAGAATTAAAAATATTTGTATGTGTTGTGTCTCTTTTATTTCATAATCTGTTAATTTCGATAATATATTTGTTGATTTCATTTTCTGGAGCAGTTTTGTATTATTTCGGATAATATTTCAGTTTCTTGTTTCAAAAGTCAGTGCTTGATTCATTTAATGGTCCATTATTATTCATATATGATTTTTATGAATATCGTTTTATCGAGCGTATATTATATATATTTGTTTTCATTCAGTAGTTATTCATCATCATTCATTGGCAATTATAATTTTTATTTTATTTCTTTCTCCATATTATTTATATTTTCTCTATTTCAGTATCGTATTAAGTTTATTACTGTACCCTACTGTAATGAAACTCATCACAACATTGTTTTCAGTTATATTTTTCATTTTGTGGTGGTACTGACCTCCGATCCTCTCAATTTTCAAATGAAATCAATTCAAAATCCCGTAATCTGTCAAACTTCGTAAGTCACACCAACTGCCAAGATACAACACGAAAGTCATGAATCTGAATTTTTATTTGAATTTCGAGAGTATTTCACAAAACTTGACTGAATAGAGAAACTACCGTCTAATACTCGTTGCAGAAGGCAAATCCAATATTCATGCATTTCGCATTCGTGTTGAAATAGGAGCTTATTCTGCAACTTGTTTTAGAATATTATATATATATTATATTTTTCCTGTTAATATTTTTTCCTGGAATGTTATTTGTTTCGGAAACAGTTGCCGTTTTATTTTATACACATAACCCTATGTTGTTGACGTTGAAAAATGTTGAAGTAGAAAAATGTATCAATTTTACTTTGACTCCTCCCACAAAAGAACAAATTCCGCGGGCGCCTCTGCAAAAATATAAAAAAAGAAAAAGAAAGAAACGAAGCACTGATGTCGCCTGAGCCTCATCATTTCTCGAAAGTTTTCATTTTGCCCCCCCTGAGAAAAAATCCTGCGGGCGCCCATGAAAGTAGGTATAAACCTCGGTATAAAGTGAACTAAACTAATATTTTGTAATGAACAGAAAACAATTTTCTGATACCGAGAGCTTAAAATTTCTGAACCTGAACTATAATTGGCGTATTTTCCTGCAGAATGTTTTCTTTTGTAAGAGCGGAATATTTTTTATAAGAAAAAACCGAGTTTGTTTTAAATCTTGGGCTTCATTGAACATGTTCAAAGTGATCCCAAAAACGATGACTAAGAACTTTGTTCTTAAAAAGAATGAAAAGAAAAAAACGTGTCGGAGATATTTGAATTTCTCTGCTATACTATTCCTAGAAGAATGTATTGTTGTAGTAAATATATTTTGCCAGCATATGGTGCAAATACTTATGGTCACAGCAACAAAATACCGAACGTAGATTTTTCTTATTTTATCGACGTCAAAAATATCGAAACTCGAGGACTGGGAATAATCCTCGATGTTTTCTTTCGGCCTTTAAGATAACAATATGCTGAAGAATCTACAGAAGGGACATACAAATCGGACTATCTGGGGAAGCAAATATAAATTTAATGAGCGGAATTCAACAAGATGTATGCGGAAAAGTAAATATAAGTCGATTAGAGCAAAGGGATCGGAATCATTAGAGGGAAATGAATAATAACTTGACAAAGGACAAAAAGTTCAATCCAAACCAGGTATAAACGGTATTAGTTCATCAATAATAGTTAATTATAGGAACCGATTGTTGACTTTTCTCTCAGTCATTTATTCAGAAAAGATTTGTTTTCGTTTTATGGTGGCATTCTTTGAGAATTAATGTTATGTCTGGTAATCGCTGTTGATTGAAATTAGGGGTACAACTTGGAGAACTGGATCTTACTGACATAAAGTTTCGACAAGGCGAAGAAAAAACACATCAACACAAAATTCGTGGATCTGCCATTGCACGTCTTCCAATAATTCTTGTTTATTTCTGGGGAGAACATCCAAATTTTTTCATCAGTAGGATCTCAACCTATGTGTGTGTTCTCTGTTCATAATCTGAACGAAAAATCAAAATATAAAACTCAGAATAAAGTTTGCTGCTTTGCTACAATTCTAACTCATAAGGTGGGTTTCACAAAACTTTAATTGTGCGATTAAAAAACCTAACGTCAATTCAAACCAATCGAATCCCTCTTTTCGAAATTGCAACGAATCGCGGTGGCACCAATTAATTTAACGGTTAACCACAATACTTTAAAGTTCAAACAAGTGGAAAATTCGTAGTATTGGTGCTGAAGGCATATTCAACAACAGTTTTGTAGAATAACTCACAATTATCTTTTGGAATAAAATTGAGTCTTTCATTCGACGAAATATTCTGATTTTCAATAAATTAATCAATATACGAATAAATTTATGGGAAGATTGAAGGATTGCAAATTGAATCAACAAATGGGGTTTGACAGAAACCGCAATGCACCGTTATAACCGAGGTTATGACGGTATTATACCGGGAGCACTGTGGGGAAACATTGATGAGGATATTGTATGGATTCGAAATTAAAATATTGAGTGTTTGCTTTCAAGAAGATTACTCAGTATTTCTGATATCTTCCAATCTATTGTTGGGGTCGAAGCATTTGTGATATATTTCAATCGTTACAATTGAAAATCAGTATTTCAAGAAAGAGAACAGGTGGAAAGACAAAAAATTCTTTGCCTTTACGGAGACTCACCATTTTTTTTTATTTGCTTCACCATCCACAACTTCTGAGACAGACCTCAGATTTTCATGTTGAAAACTCTAAATTCTGAATCAAACTTCTTTCATATGCTTCATAATTACTGCAGAAGTTAGAAAATATCATCTTCAGCTCGATCGATATCAAATACGAGAAAAGAACTGGCGGCAAATCTTTTGTTTATTGTCAATTCGATCAGAAATTTATAGTGATGTTGATGTGTCTATTGCCGAAGTGTTTTGAAAGCGAAGAACAAAAATTAGATGCAGAAGAATGTTGCTATTAGCTTCGGCATATGTGTCAAATTCTCTTGACCAATAACTTTAGAGATGCCATAGGTTGGAGAAGCGATGATTTGTTTCGAATAATGAAGTTATTAGGACACGATTCGGTCTCTAGGGACGTTGAAAACATAGATCATGATGAATTGCTTAGTTTTCCTACAACGAGAGTTTCAATCTAACTTGCGTGTTGCTAGAGGCTCCACTATCTAGGCTAATCTAAAGGTGAAAGCTCCATGTTAGAGTAAGCTGTATACAGAGCTGTGTCAGAGCACTGTGCTTTGTGCTTGTTAGAGAAGACCTTTTGTGCTCCCAAGCACTTTATAGAAGCAGTGCTTAGTGTTCATTAATTGGAGCACTTCACCAAAAGGCTTAGTTATCCCGAAAAGGGTTCCAAGCTTTTCTGGTTTGATGTTCAGTCGAGTGATAAACATCTCACTTTAATGTGTGACGTTTGTGTGTAGTTGCATAAATCTAGTAAGTTCATTGAAAGTGTCTTGGAATTTTGTGGAGATCTATGTTTTAAACTCAATCTTTCACACAAGAAGGTTCACAATGAATTCCCATATTTGCGAAGCTTTGCACCATATTCCTTTCATTCTCGACTTTTTAAGGAGAGGAATTTGAGCCTCAAGTTTTGAGATATTGTTGAAAAAATTCAAATTCTCTACAAAATCGTAAATTTTAATGTATTCAAAAAAACGAAAACAACTAGATAGGTAACATTTTTTTCGGATTATAGAGGAAAAAACTTTGGAATGAATGGTAGTTGATATTTGATTCGATCAATTCCTTGTGGGAGGAGATAATCGACTTCAAAGTACCCATCAACCTTACATGGAAAAATCACTTTTTCGAAGTTTCAACGTAATTGGAAGCTGTTGTTTCATAATCCATACATATTTCTACTTTTCATATTTAGTCACAATTATTCTCCCTAATTCACATGATCAATTTGTTTGAACAGATCACCAAAGATTGTCAATTTATTTCAATTGTACTTCTGGGAAACTAGACGTCAGTCAGTCAAAATACCGAGATTGTCTGTAAATGAGTAATGATTATTATTGTAGATAAATATAAAAGTTCATTTTTAACTTGCAGGAGATTTTCCCATGTAAAGTCTATGGAAAGTTTTAATTGTGTTATCTCCTTTTACGAGCAATGAAATCATGTATCTGAGACCGAGTCTCGGACTATTTAGCAAACTGTTGGCTCCTCTACAATCCGAAAACTTTGTTATACAGCTGTTACCTTTTTTTGGACACGTGGAAAATTTTATTCTTCTCATGCATTTCTCAAAAACTAAAGCTCATCTTTCAGAAAAATCTTGAGGATATAAGAAATATCATTCGGGCACTCTATGGATCTCCTGTCAAAAGTTATAAGAAACGGAAACACAGGAACTCATTGTGAACCCTGTACGATGATATTATTGGATACATCTGAGGCTAAAAAACTGTTTAAAAAAATGGTGTAATCTAAAAAGAATACCAAATCACCTTCAGAGTTTTCAATGAGAACTGATTTATCTGATCAGACAAGAGTACCTACTCACTCATCAGAATTACCGAAAATACCAATATATTCATGAATACATGTTATTTCAACTCAGGACATCCGAAGTTCTTGAAAATTGTTTTCCAACACTCATAGTTCTCGAGATGCTCAAAAATCAAAGTGGGAATCGATTCGGGACACCCTATACATCTTTTCTGAGCTGTCAATTATCCCACATATGATAGCTTAGCTGAAAAGGTACAATTTTCATTCCGATTGGAATGACCTCACATTCAACAGTTCCTAAGAAAGTGTTCAGGGGTCAGTGCTCGACATATTGAAGTGCTCAGTAATAGCGAGCATTTTGTGCAAATTAGTGCTAAGTACTCGCCACTTCTTTCCAAGTGTTTGATGCATAGTGCTCGAAGTACTAATATTCAATGTTCGGTACAGCTCTGGCTGTATATTATAAACTGCTGCACATGAGTTAGGGATATTGACTTAAATTGCTAAAAATACAGTTTAAATGAGATTTTGTGATGAAAATTCATATTAATATGATTTCAAGTTGCAGGAAATAAAATTAATTTTAGCCTGTAGGTCTGAAGCGTATACAGAATGGTTAAAAAAAATCGAGTAAAATAACGAAATTTTATTTCCAGGGAATTCTATCATTTTAAGACTATCAATACAATGTATGGCTTCCACGGGCATCAATAACAGCTTGACATACTACACACGGAGTTGTTGAACATTTCTTGAAGAATTTGGTTCCATAAACGGGGCAGAAGCTCTCTCAGATCATTTAAGGATTCTGGGGTAGGTTGATGATTATCTAATCTTCTTTGGAGCATATCCCATGCATGTTCTTTGCAATTCAAATCAGGTGAGTGCGGAGGTATTGGTAAATGTGAAATACCAAGCTTCTCGAGCGCATTCTCAACTATGGCTGCACGGTGCGGTCTAGCGTTATCGTCTAGAAATTGAAAAGTTTCGCCAATAGCAGCGTGAAAATTTGGTAAAACAATGTCAATGATATGTTCGTTATAGTGTAAGGCGGTCATATTCGCAGGACAAATGTGTAGATCTGTGCGCCCGTTGAAACATATCCCGGCCCATACCATAACACTACCCCCTCGGAATGGATGGACTTCTTGGACATAGCGACGATTACGGGGTGTGCGTGGGATTGTCCATGATGGAAACTTGGACCCCATCTATATTTTGAAGAGAATTCCGTAGCATTCTACACATATATGTAGGCTTTCTTCGTCGCCTACCAAGCCTTGGTCTTTCCAACACGAAACTTGTCTCCCTGAACCTATTCCAAAGTCGAGATATCACACTTTGGCTGACTTGGAGCCTTTTCGCTACAACAACATGAGTTAGGCCAACTTGTAGCATTCCGATATCTCTATCAGCCCCAGCGTTTGTTAATTTACGTCTTGGCATTTTCAGAAAACTCATTTCAAATCGAAGCCGTTGATAAACTGACTGCATTTCAAAATAAGAACATTCATGAAGCATATGCAATGAACCAATCTTCAGAAAAAAGGCGATCAGATTTACGAAATATTCCATACTGATTTTTATTGGATCGATTAGATTTGTTATTGAGTTTTGAATGATTTTACAGCGATTTTCTCGAAGATTACATACTTTTCGAAACGATTGAATACGATATCCCTAACTCTTGTGGAGCAGTATATTTCTGATTCCGTTCAAGTATGCATAGGGATGAATAGGATTTTCATATATGCCTTTTTTCTTTGTTTTTCGATCGTATTCTTTATTTTATTGAGTTACTAAACGTTCATATAGACTACTTCCTGTTTTCTATTTTAATATTACATAAATATGTATCATTTATTGTAGAGCTGTCTAAATCGAAACGTCGGCATTTTGATTAATCCAGATCAAAAGGAACCCTCTCATTACTAAATCGCAGTCTCAAAAAGATCTTCAAATTATCAAAATTCATACTTATATCCGCTCCACCAAAGGCGGTAGTGTGACTAAACGAAACCGCTGATTATTTTAACAGCGGCCTCATGCCGTAACCTTAAAGAGATTATTGACACCACACTGTCGGAAGCAACCTCATCTGATGGAACGTCATCATAACGACAATCCCATACGGATCATGAATCACACGGGACGTCGCGCTATCAATCACCGTCGCGATAACGGCTACATCAAAGATACCGCCAGCGGCACATCAAAGACGACTTACCGAAAACTTTGGACCACTGGGCAGGGGGCCTCCAGTCCGGGTAGTGCTTCGGGAAGGTGGTCCTGGACCAGAAGGTGTGCAGGACCATCTTGTACACCGCCAGCTTGCTAGGAGAGCACGTCTCCAGGGGCGCCGGAAGCGTCCTGTTGTCCGCGGGCGCCCCTAGGGCCGTTGCCAAACATAAACACGACACTAAGATCCACATCTCGAGCTGGAGCGTCCCGGGACCAAGGAACCAGACGCGGCGACGTCGGTAGCACGAATAAGCGACGGGGATCGCGCGTGTGTGTGTGACGCGGCGCTGAAACTGAGAACTACCGACGCTGCCCTGCCGGTGCCCGGAGTTTGGCACGGTTGTTATGGACGTCTCGTTTCTGTGACTGCTCGGTGGTTTACTCGCGCCGAGTTAAAATGGGAACGGCGTCACCTGGATCGGGAACCGCGGTTTGAAGGAGAGGAACAGTTTTTGTCGGAGATAGTTGCTTCTTGAAGGCATAAAAGAATGTTTCAATCCGATAATGAATGACCTGGTCCAGTGGTCCTTTTAATATTTCGATTTTAAAATGCCGAAGGCATCAATTTACAACATGTTCAAGTTTTTGAAGAGTCACTCGAGATTTCGTTTTCTGGCTTTTTTTCGGGCTTTTACTCTCAGTCTTTTTAACAAAGTCAATCAAAACGAATCAATTTTGCCGAACAATAGAAAGAAGTTCGGCACATTAAGGGAGAGCTGGGCAAAGCGAATAAGCTCTACTACCTAGTACATTTTTCCTTCTCCATTCAATACTAGTCTATATCTAGTTTAAATATGCGGAGAACAGGCAAACACTAGGGCTAGCTGGCACGTTGTACAGGGTATCCCAAATTGCTTGATTTTGGCTGTTTCTGGTACTTCTAGACTAGATAGGTAAAAATGTTGAAAGGAGTCCTAGGCTCGATTTTCGCGAAAACTCCAATAGTGAAATCCGTTTCACGATATTTACATTTGTTTTGAAGATATAATAACATTTTGAAATTTTTTCGATTCAGGAGATGTGCCATATCTTTTTTATTTTCGAAAATATCTGAACTGCTTTCAACAAGCACTTTTTCACTGGAAATGCGATATTATTTTTAATTTTTTTTATCTCAAAATTTTTTTTTTATAAATAAAATTTAAAAAAATGCGTTCGTATTTAATATGAAAAAAGTGTTTTTTTTCCATGAGAAAAAAGTGTTTTTTTTCCATGAGAAAAAAATTTAATATAGTTTCTTATTTCCGGGAAAAAGCGCTTCTAGGAAGTTTTAATTGTTTTCAGATATGTTCGTAAATGAAAAATTTATGGCACATTTTCGAAATCGAAATTAAAAAAAAAAAATTGAAGATATCGTGAAACGGTTTTCACTAATTGTGTTTTCAAAAAAATCGAGCCCAGGACACCTTACGAAGTTTTTACCTATCTAGTCCAGAAGTACTCAAAACAGTCAAAATCAAGCAATTTGGGATACCCTGTACACTGCGCAAAAAAATTAACGCACAATATGAAAATCTGAAATTTATTCTACAACTGAAGTTGTTCTCAATGATAATTATTTTTATCAGAATTATACATGCATATGTCATCCACTTTCAACGTTTTTCTTCAATACAGATGTTTTTTCCCAGCAGGAATAAAAAAAGATGATATTATCAGATTTTGAATGTATCTGCTCCATTTTAAAATCAGTTGTTCTCGATCAATTCTAGTGATCAATAGTTTTTCTTTCGTTTGATTTTTTACACTCGATCGCTATGCAACGCGAAACGCGCAATTTGAACCAAGAGGAATGTGCCCAAGCGGTAGTTTTGCGAGAAGAAGGGTGGACATACACAAGAATTGCAGAAAGGTTTGGAGTTTCCCATATAAGTGTGTCCAGAATGTTGCAGCGATTCAAGCAGGCAGGGATGAATATCCGAAGACCACTACAGGGTAGACCACGGGTAACAACTGCCATTCAAAAACGTTACTTGAGACAACGGTTTGCAACCGCTCGCCTCCTTCGAAATCAGCTTTAGCAAACTCATGGGGTGCAAATTAGCACTCAGACAATAAGAAAAAGCCTCAAAGAATATGATTTAAGGCCTCGTGTCGCGGCAAGAGGCCCAGCTCTTACCCCAGCCCATCGAAGGGCGCGTTTGGATTTTGCGAGAGCATATCCATTGGAAAAGGTCGATTGGGAAAGAGTTCTCTTCACAGATGAGTCTAGATTCTGCCTCTACCATTGTGATCGATGTTCCCTTGTATATAGACGTCCACATGAAAGATATGCTCAGTGTAATTTCCTGAATACCACTGGTTTCGAAAAAAGGATCGACTATGGTATGGGGTGGAATATTTTTCACTGCTCGCACAGACTTAGTGGTCGTTGATAATGGAGCTATGAATGCTGATAAATATATAAGAAACATTCTTAAGGAGTATGTAGTGCCATTTGCCCCATACATTGGTGAAAATTTCATTTTTATGGAGGATAATGCCAGACCCCATCGTGCGCGCATCGTTCAGGAGTACCTTGAAGAGGTTGAAGTCTCTCGAATGAAATGGCAAGCAAGAAGTCCACATCTCAATCCGTTTGAGCAGGTTTGGGACAACCTCAATAGAAGGCTGAGAAGTTCAGAAAATCATTTAGCTACTCTTGATGACTTAGGAATCCAACTCGGAGAAATCTGGGAAGGATTAGATCAGAACATTTCAAGATCACTCATTTTGAGTATGAACCGTCGTTGCCGAGCTGTAATTAACGCAAGGGGTGGAAATACTAAGTATTAAATCACTTATCAGCATTTCAGTATTTTGAAAATTATTCATTTTTCTTCTTTCACTAAGATTCGGTGAAACCCTGAATTTTTCTTCCATTTAATGTGTCTTTTTTCTCGACCGAATGCAGTTTTACAAAGACAACACGCTGGAATGCAGAATTATCAGGTCATTTTGGTGCACTTGTGCAATTACTTCGAAAATTTTATACTAGACCGATAGTATGAAACATATGGAATATGCAGACATGGGGTTGCCTATTATTTACCTGGCCGAAGTTGTACTGGGTTTCCAGGTTTAAACAGGTACGTCGGAATCATTTACCTCCACTTGTGTGATAATAGAAAAAAATTTCTATTAGCTTAAGTGCTATTTTATTGTGAACACGTTGATATAGGGTTGCCTGCAAAAAAATTGGTCTTAATAGAGGATGCCAAGTTTTGAAGATTGAAATTTCGACGTGCCAGGAAATCAGCGACAGAGAGGTCCGAGGTATACAGCGTCTATGGCTCTATAGAATATTTTTAGGAATGACACAAGATTCAGAATTGAAATTCTAAGGGTGGGTTTCCAGTAAGAAAACGACTTCTCGTATATTTTTTGAAGTTTCTAGGACTTCTGGTTTTCCCGGAAGTGATATCAACTTTCGTTTTTCAAAGTGGAACACCTATTTCTTTTTGCATAAATAGGTTTTCCATTGAATTATAAGTCTATTTGATTCCAGAAGTTTGGGTTTTCCCGAGAAAGTTCTCTTTAAATGAGGAAATACGAAAAAAAATCTCAAAATTGAACTCTGTTGAAATACAACTTCGAGAGAAATTTTTTGGGAAAATCGAAACTTTTGGAATCAAAAAGACTCAGAATTCAATATAGAATCTATTTATGCAATAAAAAATGGATCATTTGAAAAACGAAAGTTAATGTTACTTCCGGAAAAACCGGATGTCCTAGAACCTTAAAAAAATATACGAGAAGTCGTCTTCTTACTTGAAGCTCACCTTTAGAATTTCAATCCTGTGTCTTTCCTTAAAATATTCTATGGAGCCATATTCATGAATAACCCTGTATACCAGATCAACAAATTCTATGAATATGATGTAAGTATTAGACTTATCAAATGCACAAAGTTTCAATTGCGTAGCTTCTACACTTATGATTTTATTGATATCTGAAAACCCCCGGTGTCAGGCACTTAGCTAGGGGGTGGGCTTAGAGACTGAAGCCCCCCTCCGAAACTATCAAAATATTAATGAACCTGTATTGAATTATAAGAATGAATTATTATATTCCCACAGGTCCCCCCAAAAAAAAATTCAGGCTACGGCCTGTCCAATTTTGTCACTGACTCACTGATAATCATAAATAATGTTAGGGTGATAGCTGAATTCCCATGAAGTTGGAACATGATATGTGAGCTAGTCTAGTACCAATAATACACAAACAAAGGAAAATTAATAAAACTTAAAACTTTCAGCCCCCAATGTTAAAATTTTTATGAGACTTACACAAATTTTGATGCTAGTGGTCTCAAACTTGATATATGAGGACTGCTTGTTATTATGAATGTTAAAAAAAATATTTAAGTATTTCCGGTTAAAATCACCCCGCATTTCGAATGAGGGGTTAAGATTAAGCGCTCGTAAAATGCCTCATGTGTATTTATATAAAATACTATTTGGTCCCTTCTCAATTACCTACATTGTTGTTATATTCGTATCTAAGGTTATTATATGCTTTCTAAGTCACAACCACAATAACAGTTTCCAAAGTGTAATTAGCAAATACCCGTTGTGATGGCAACCCACAAATACATCGCGATCGCAGTTTGAACCTTAGTAGGTTTACTAGGAATTTACTACTTCGTACGTTGTTGATATTTATCATAGATTGTGAATTTGTTCCACTTGAAGTAGATCTTAGAATAATCATTATTGAAGAAGAAATTAAAAATATGAAATGATTTTTTCGTATCATACGAAACTTACAAAAAGAAATAAAATCCAACCAAAAACATTCTCATGTAAAATGTTGTCAACACGAGAACGCATTTCGCCCATTGTCAAAAAGATCCAACCAAAATTATTTTCATGTAAAATATTGCCAAGACGAGGCCGTATTTCTAACATTGTCAAAAAGTTATCAGATCCCATGTAAAGCCAAACTGCTAGCTCTACACTCTTCATCTTTAAAAGTCCTTATTCCACAAACTTTACCCCTTGGTCGAAATAAGTGACTTGGCCGTTTCTCTTTCGCCATGTGAGCATAAGGTGAAAAATTAATTCGCTGTTCATAAAATTTCTGTTATACAATAGTTCTTATAGTTATGAAACAACCAAGTCACTTATTTGGTCCAAGGCAAAGAGTTTGTGAAATTAAGTCTTGTGAAGATAAAGAGTGTAGAGTTAGCAGCTTGGCTTTACATGAGATCTGATAATTTTTGGACATTGTCAGAAATACGAATTCGTCTAGGCAATATTTTACATGAAAATGTTTTTGGTTGGATTTTAAATTCTTTTTGTATGTTTCTCATGAAAAAATCCTTTCATTTTGTCCATTTTTCCCCAATAAGAATTGAATAAAATCTATCTATCTATTTCAAGTCAAACTAATTCACAATTCAAGTTAAAAATCAACAATGTACGGTTTAAGCTGCGATTGTGATGTATTTGAGAGCTGCCATCACAACCATTGTATAAAAAGAATTCTATATTCTATCATTATATACGATCACAACGGGAAATTGCACAATGGAAACCGTGGTTAATGTAAATACACATGAGGCATTTTACGAGCGCTTTATTTTATTCCCTGAGAATTCTTGAATATTTTTTCAATATTTATAACAAGCAGACTTCCGTATATATCAATTTCAGACCACTAGCATCAAAGTTGGCGGAAGTCTCATACAAACTTATACATCCCCTGGTCCTAATGGTTGGGGGGGGGGGTGAAAGTTTCAAGTTTAAGAACACCAAATTTCAACTTGATAGGACATCGGGAAGTACCCAGTTTTTATAATCATCAGTGAGTGAGTGAGGAAATCGGGGGATTTAGGATATCTATAAAATCTGAAGTGCACGCGAAACTTTGCACGTTTGATAGGTTTACTACTGGCAATATATGAAAATTCTGTTCATCTACTATATTCCGTACTTGAGTTAATGAGTCAATATTTCACATGAAAATGTTTTTGATTGGATTGAAAGTTAACAGAAGAAACATAACAATAGTATATTCTGAAACGAGTTGCAGAATGGGCTCCTATTACAACACGCTCCTTCGTCGCTCGTTTTCGAAAGCATAAGTGTTGGAATTGCCTTCTGTCATGAGTTTCAGATGATATTTTCTTTATTTCAGTCAAGTGTTGTGAACAACTCTCGATTTTCAAATAAAAATTCACATTAGTGACTTTTGTATTGTATCTTGGCAGTTGGTGTGACTTACGAAATCTGACAGATCGCGGAATTTGAATTGATTTGATTCGAAAATTGATTGGATCGGAAGCCAAAAAACGAAAAAGATATCTGAAAACAATGCTGTAATGAATTCATTACAGCACTACTTTTAGAACTGTAATGAACTCATTACGATACTGAAATAGTAAAAAGTTATTTTTCACGATTCAGGTTGTTTTCAACATCAGGCTTTACGTGATTTATATTCCAGTTTGCAAAATACGTCAAGTTTTCCTCTTACTCCTGAATTCTGAATAGGTTCGTTATTCAAATTTCAAATTTTTGTAATGAAAATGCTTCTGCAGAAATTCTTTCACAAATTTTTCAGGAGCAAATAAGTTGAAAAAAATTAATTCAAATCTATATTTGATCAAAAATAATTATGCGGAATGAATTTCAGTTGATTAATATGTTGAAAAACTTTAATACTCTTCTATAAAGAATTGAAATATAGCGAGTAACATCAATTTCCACTTTTATTAAGAATATAAGGGTTTTTCATAATGTAAAGAGTAAAATCCGAAAATTAAAAATGATTTTGAGCGAATCGATTCAATTTCATGGACTTACCCTTCATAATATTTGTATATGTACACCGTGAATCTCAAAATTTCCGTCCGAATTCTGATTGAGGCTTCTGATTAAATACATCTCAAATAACAATTGCACAAGTCAATATGGAAGTGAACACACACGCACAGCTAATTTCACCGCTCTTCACCCAGTTTGAGGTATACCGCAACTGAATCAGAAAACAACTGAACTCAACACGTGCTACGTTTTTTTTTTCTGACCAGATGGAATATTTGCATCGTCTTGAATCATCGAACACCTTTGTTTCAGAGTTGCATAAATGAAGACGAACTGAAATAAATCATTAAATTTGAAGTTTGCGATCTAGAAAAATTCACCTTGATTTCTTGATAAAATACCATTTTTTATTCATGGGTTGCTGGAAATCTGATACTATAGGAATTGAAATGTAACAACGTCGGGATCTTGGAACGTAGGATATAGCTCTACAATTTTTATTTGAAAAACGAAAGTTATGGGCCAATCTTGATCCTAATTTTTGACCCAACATTTGGAACACCTTGTGATAAGTTTTTCAAAATTCTAAAAATGTACAATATTTCCACAGTCTACGACTTCAAAAATGTGAAAACGGTTTGTGCTTCAGATATCTGGATTAGGAATAAAAAACATAATACTGAATACTCTTACCTCCCGTTTTTCTTCAGTTTTTTCTCGATATTTTGGAAAGTATTATGACGAATGCAACGATTTGTATACGAATATATTCAAAATTGCATCCTCTATCGAATTGAAAACAAAAAAAACAGAAAAAAAATATTCGAAATTTTTTTTTCACTCCCTGTATAACTGAAAGTGGTCAATCTTCAGGAATATTTTAGCTCGTTAAATAATATCAAACAATATCACAATCCCAATTTTCAGATTTCAAATAGGTCCAGTTCTCCAGAAACGCCTAATAGGCCGTCGAACTTGGTACAGCCTGTATAAGGTACAAAACATAATATGATATACATGTTTGCGACTACTATTGAATGAACGTATAAGGAATTAAAAAAAATATGCTATAACATAAAAATGTAGAATAAAAGTAACATAGAAAAAAAGTATCATGAAATATAATATGAAAAATGTATGGTAGAAACGTTTTTGTATAAATACAGAGTGTGGAACGGGGTATTACACAGTTTTACATAAATTAAACGTTTTTTAAACAATATAGTGTGACTTAATAATTTTTTGGTGATTTTCAACAGGCTGTATCTCAGAGAAAAATGGTCTTACAGAAAAGAAAAAACTAACTTTTTTTATGATTCAAAAAATATTGAGTTTAAAGTGAAGAATTAATTTATTTTTCTGACTACATTGATGTATCATAACCTAACCTTTAATACATTTTAGCTTCAAAAATCAGAAGAATTCATATTTGTTTGTTTTTTTAATAGTAGGCCATGAATCCTTTCACACATGCATTTAATTAATTTTTTTCAACATCATGTGGCAATCTTATTTAATATATTATATTCAATCATACACTCAAAATATCACTCATCAACATAAATCGGTATCAAAGAGAACTATCAGAATATATAATGAAATAACACATAGTAGGTTCAATGAATTACTTATGAATGTTGATTGGAGCAGGTTGTATAATTTTCCAGAGATGGAAGTTAATAACATGTGGAATTTCTTCTCCAGTAAAGTAGTGTTGTGTTTTAATGAGGCTTTTCCTCTTAAGACAATAAATATGTCAAAAAAGAAGAATCACAAACTAACACCTGAAGTTGAAGAATTGGAAGTGTCATTGGATTTCTTGTTTGTTGTCTCTAGGTGTAGACCTGAATTCGGTACTTTGTATAAAAAAACGAAACAATCGTATAATCAAGCATTGGCCAATTACAAGAAGGCCCATTACAGCTTAATCGTAAATGAAAGTTATAAGGGGAGTAACTGGAAAAAAAGGCAATTCTGATCGAAAACACACTCCGAAATTTGATAAACACAAGAACAGTATGTCTGATTTGGCGGATGAACTAAATGAGTATTTTATAAATGTAAACTCTAATAGTTCTGGTATCTGTAATGTTGTTGATGAGAATATTCACCATGAGTGGTTACCCAAATCTTTCTACCTATCACAAAGTCAGAGATATTATCGGTTGTAAAAAACTCAAAAAATAAAACCTCGTGCGGGCACGACAATATTTCTATGAAGATTATTAAGCGTCACATCACCTGTTTCATAGAACCATTCTGCTTCATCTTGAATTGTTTATTGAAAAATGGAATTTTTCCTGATGCACTAAAGGTCTCACCCGTAAAACCGTGTTTTAAAAAGGAAGACCCTAATGATTTTTCTAATTACAGACCAATAAGCATAATAACATCCTTTGCCAAAGTATTGGAGAAAATCCTTGCAAACCGCCTGATCTATTTTTTCATGAAATTCAAAATTTTTTCTGGAAGACAACATGGATTCATCCAGGGCCCGTAGCACAGAAACAGCGGTCTTTGAGATATTGAAGGGTATTATAGAGTCATTAGAGAGAGATGAAATTCCCGCTGGCCTATTTGTTGACTTTTCTAAGGCGTTTGACTGTGTTGGACATGAAGAACTATTGGTTAAACTGGAAAGATATGGTATAAGAGGAATACCACTGCTCCTTATGAGAAGTTACCTGCAGAACAGAAAGCAGATGGTAGTATTGGAAGATGGGGGATTCAACTTCCAGTCCAAAGAACGAGAAATTACAGTGGGTGTACCTCAGGGTACCATAATTGGACCAATACTATTCACTGTCTATATTAACGATCTACCACAAATTTTCAAAAACAACGCCACCAAGGATGAAGTAGAAGCTTTTCTTCATGCTGATGACACTAATATTTTGGTGTCTGGAAAGAATATGGGAGTCACGTGTGTTATGATTCAATCAGCAGTGGCAAGTATTGAGAGTTGGTGCTCAGAAAATGGTCTGAAGCTCAATGCAGAGAAAACTAACATAATTTTCAATCTCTCCTGAATTATGGTATTATTTTCTGGGGAAATGGTTCTCAATCTGAGAGAATTTTCATTACTCAGAAATTTGCGATTAGAACTTTGTTTGGGATGAAATTCAGGTCTACATGTAGAGGCACTTTCAGAAAAAACAACATCTTGACTTTGCCTGGTTTGTTCATATACCGAACGCTGTTGTTCTTTCGTAAGCACAACTGCTATTTGGAAGAATATAAGAATCGAAACAACACACGAAAAAGGATAGAATATTTCTTTCCACGCCATAAAGATAGCCTCACAGAACGAAGTACCCTTTATATAGGGATTAAGATTTATAATTTCCTACCAAATGTAGTTAGGAAAGTAACGGAATATATGTTATTTCGTAAACTGGTATTTTCATTGATTGTACAGGCTGAGCCTTATACACTGGATGAATTTGAACAGTTTTGTAAATCATCGTGCTTGTTCGTAATGTTATTGATGACTTGTTTTCATTTTGTTGTCAGATTGATGATAATTGTGAAAATAAAGGTATGTTATTATTATTATTATTATTAAACTTGAAAATGTTGAAAACGAAAAAATTTTAATGTCTATATTGAAATTTTTTTATGCATGTGATGAAGAATTCATGTTTGACGAAAAAAACAACATAAATATGGATTTTTCTGATTTTTAAAATTTATTTTTGGTTAGGTTGTGATACATCAATGTATTCATAAATATAAATGCAAAATATTTTTTTGTGATAACTTAATGAAATAAAATTAATTGATTTGAACACCGAATAAATGCAACCATTGTAAAGAATTCTCAAAACAACTCTGAATGACTCGAAACACAACACAAATTACAAATGTTTGAAATTTCTAATGGATGAAGTCTGAAATATGATAAATGAATGATATTTTCATGCTCCCCTAACTGACCATGCTAGTTTCTTGGCCCTCAACTATCGGTTCGAGGCCCAACTACTACCTATTCTAGCGGTTGGGTCAACTTCCGGTCGACTCCGAGTTGAACCATTAGTTTGACGTTCATAATACGGAATTTGACAGTTGACTATCGGTTCGAGTCGACCGGCAGTCAACTATCCTTTATAAAACCGGCCCTTAGATGCTTGCTTGAACAGCGGACTACGAGTCAGAAACTCGGATCAGCTTCTGCTTGAACGTCGATATTGGACTGAGTATGCTTCGTCAGTTTCCAAACAGTCCGGGACTGATGCTAGAACCAACCTAATGTTAACGTGTAGATATCTTCTCTAGACATCACATAGAATGCCTTGAGGGGTATATCAGAACTATGAAGAAGGAACTCTTTTGACGCTCCTAGATACTTACCGTCATTTTCGATAGGTTACTCAGAACATTCTTCCTATATGAGGTTTGAAGGAAGCAATTCTACCCTAATTTTATTCGAAACAGGCAGTTTTGAGCATCAAATGACTGATTTTTTTCACTCTGATTTTCTGCTGATTTCTTACCTTGTTATTTGCTTTATTATATACTCTTCTAACTTTATAGTAGTTAGAGAATATAACATATAACATATAACATATTCACCTTTTTCTTGTCTGCTTCTACAAATTTATCGATATTTCAAATTTAAATGAGGAAATTATGTAATATGGCCTGTATGAATTTTCCTAATAGTTTTCCTTCGAAAGAGCTGTATTTTTAAATCGCACTATGTGCTGTGTATTTTCTAATTTACATTTCTCATATGAGTTCGACCAAGTTTTCCACCGGGTGTATTCAACCGAAACAGCAACACTCTGACTCTGCACAGGCTGAGAGAACCCAAAACATCATAACACTAAAACTTTGAATATTTCCCAAAGTAATTTCCTTAGTCAAGAAACAAAGTATCCATAAGACAAAAATCAACTTGGCACCAACGGCTAATTATACCCGTACATATTCAATTAAAAGAGTAAACAAGCAGATCCGGAGAAACAAGAAGTAGTCGAGTCGACTGGGATTTTAATGAATTCCCTCAGACTGTACCCCCTTTCTTCGGCGTGGAAGATTAAGTCGATGCGGAATGGGAACTCCGCAATCGCAGCAGTAGCAAGTTGATCTTTTTTCGTGGAAGTGGATAGTTGGCGTATACTGTACAGGGTTCATTAGGAAATAACAATGAAATTTTTACGTACGTGCTATCTGATGATCTTCTTTTTTTTTATTTGAGTGGACTAGAGCCGATTTTTATTGCACTGTGGCCATTTATTATGAATATAATATTCGGACCATCACAGATCCTTCATCAGGATTCCAAAATTTGAATGAGATTTTTTATTGTAAGGTTTATCATATAAACGACAACAGTAGCGTAGCGCAAAATTCAGGGGTCCCCTTGCAAGATTTCAGTCGGAGACCCCCTTCATAGGTGTATGTTATTCATAATAAGTTTCCCCTGAAGTTTTTCAAAGAAAACTAACAAAAAAAGTGATGAAAATGATGAAAAAACAAAAAATCATAAGCAAAATAGTGAAGAATCTCAAATACAAATAACTAGAAATGAATAAATTTGGCATACAATTCGAAAAATTATTTACCAAAAATGCCTTGAGCTATTTTTATTTTTTTGCGCAAACATATCTATCAGCTTGTCGATGTCCGAGCTTCTTTCTGGTCACTTTATGTTCAATGCCGACTAGGCTCAAGTCTGATAGACGTATTGGCGACATTGAATTTCTAAGATAATTCGTGATTTTCTTAATTTTGGAGAAAGGTCTTTTTGTAAAACTGCCTTGATAAGTGACACTTTTAATGACAGCAAACAATGTTAAAATTGATTGTTTACGTGGAAGCGTGTTAAAAATATTTTTAACATTAGTGTTGAAAATATTTTTAGCACATTTTCTTATATATATATATTCTTATGAAAAGGAGAGCTAAAATAATACATTAAATGTTGAAACAAAAAGTACCTAAGCTGAGGTAAAAAAAGAACGGGGTATCATAACATTCTTTGTATGATACTATAGAATCATACGATACTATCAACACTACTATCATACGATACTATACAGCCAGGGGAAAAAACCTCAGCCGAAAAAACCTGCCTCCCCGTAAACAAAATAACATAAAATATCAAATATCAGGAAAATCTTGAAAGACATCAGTGTGATCATCTTCATGTTATCCGTCGATGGGCTCGGATGCACAGATTCTTCCCAAAACGACTCGTAATTCTTAACCTGAAATGAAAAAGGACAAAAGCAGAAAAGAAACCGATTATTCAGAATAAATCGAATTCATTTTGGAAATGCATTTGCTACTTTAAAAAACATCAACATTAAGATTTCTTGGCCAAATAATGTTCGGAGGTTTATAAATATTTATGACAGAAATGTCACAAAATTTGAAAGAAATGAAAAAAAAACTCCATCAATTTCCCCTTTCCGAATCTGTTGAATGTTACGAAACTGATAATTTTTCAACATAACAAGCTAAACTTGTAAAAAATCAATTAATACATAACTTTCAACTGTCCTCTTTCACGAGGATTTTTTTTCTGTTGCCGTGTGGGTTTCTTGCAGAAGAATCTCTTTGATACCATGTTCATCAGCTAATTTGGAGACGTAATCACACTTTCCTTTCGAAATTCCTTCGATATTCAAATTCAAAATCCACAAATTGTTGCTCTCTGGTCGTGAGGGTTTTTTCAAACCAGATACGACCTTCCAGGTGATGATTTTTCGGCACTTCAGATGTTTGAAGACCGCTACGGGACCCCAATGAAAGGCAATCATCTCCCATAGATAAACCAAACATGTTATAACACAAGAAAACAGAATATTTTTCAGGAGCAAAAACTAAAGACATATTACGAGAATTGTCATTCTGACAAAATCAGATGAGAAAAATTCAGCAATTGCAAATTTTTATTATCAATATTTAACAAATAGAACATTAATATTAATCGTAAAACTAGAACAATTACTAGCATTAATGCCCTGTGACGTTAGGGAGCTTCGCAACACATTATTAGAATCCTCAGCACCATCAGTACTTGTAGAAACCGGAAGTACAAGATTGGATGATGATCGAAAATCTATTGAGGTTAAGAGAATTTTGTCAGCAATGACATTTCTATATGCAATGATCAACATAGCCCGTAGACTTCCATCCACCATGTTTTTTTATATCCTTTATATTGCTTTGGTTCTGACAGTTTGAGGAATTCGGCAAGAATATATGGAATTTTCCCAAATGTATTAATACCAACTGGATTGGCAGTGCATTTATTAGTAATGTATTTCAGCAAAAATCGACGATGTTTGATGACAGAAGGTGCAGTGCAAAGTACTGAAAGAACGACTGATTTTCCTTTTTATATATGGAAGTTGTATAACTAATGATTTATTTGTTATTTCGATGTCTTCCACTGATAAATTACACAATCCTTCACGCCGACAGGCTCCAATTAATACGAAAATAATTGCAACCTTAACCATCAAGTATTTCTCATCTGGTGCCTCCTTTATAAACTTTTTAACTTATTCACGAGTGAGAATTTAAATTTTTTGGGACGATATCCTTCACTTTTTCGGTTTAAATATGCTATTACATTAAAATATTCACTAACATCCACACCATTTTCAACAAGGATGCTTGACTTTATCATTGAAAATTTGCTCTACAAAGTTGATGAACTCCATATTTTTTATTTTTCTTCTAAGTATGCCTGGAGAACAGTTCTACATTTTTCAATTTACACCAGGCCAGGAAGTTGTTATATGCAATATCGCACTGCTTGGCAGATTTTTTAGGTAGGAGTTCCAGATTTGCTCTTCTTGCGGACTCTTCAATATCCAGAGGAACAACCAAATCATTACTTTTATTAATAATTGGACTCTCGACAAACATATTGAGCAGTTAAAAACCCAAGATAAAAATTGGACAGAAACGAAATTCAAATGACAACATCTTTTCTCATTTGATAGTAATCATAACGTTCTCATTGTTTGCCATTCACGACGAGATATTAAAATGCATTTCGAAATTTATTTTCATTGCAAATTCGCCCATTTTATTATCAAAATAGGACAGTTGTACAAAAAAAACATTGTATGGCATTTGTGTTGAAAGTAATTTTATTTTGTTCGTGAAATTGTTCAATTCGCTCCGCTCATTTCACAAAATTTTTTACTCACGAAATAAAACGTCGACAGGAACAGTTGCTAAGTTGCCCAAATTTTCAGAGGTAGGAGTGATTCCTGCTGAATAATTGACTGTGACTGAGGAATTGGCTTATTAAAATATGAGAATACGTTCCGTCGCGTACCTAATGCATTTTCTTCTTCTCTCTGGAGTTCTTTCTGCAAGCTCCACTCAAATATTTTTTTTCCGCTCCTTTGTAGTATTTGCACATTTAATTATTTAATTTTTTCACATTGAAATTGCGAAAATAAACTGAGCTACGCCATCAATTTCAGAACACACTTTCAGTAAAATTGAAACCCTGTAACCAGAGGTACAAAAAAACCTTGACTTTTGATTTCTCAACAAACTAACAACCTGGTTTCGTAATCGAACACTTGTTACACTTGAATGAAAGAATTCAATAATTTTTTCTCTTCTTTTTAAAAATATCCTGATTGGAGAATTGACAATAATTTCTGAGATAAGCCGCAAGCCGCCTGATATGAAGAACAATATATCAAATAAGCCGGCGAGCCCCCAATGAAACGATAATCTAACTACGTTCACATTATTTTCATCACATTTTCTTTATTATTTTTCTTTGAGAAACTTCTTGGGAAACTTATCATAAATAACATAGATTTTGCGCTGCGACACTGATTCATTTCAAATAAAAATATAGCTAACATCACGTCGTGTTAAATTAATATTAGTTGATTTGAAAGAATATTCAAGGGAAAAGCAGAACAAAAACCCGGATTTTGTTTCGTTGCAGAGGATGTTATTTTTTGTGCTATGGGAATTCAATTCAATAGGCATTCGAATTTCGCGGTTTCTATACAGGTGTACCAAGTTCGAGGTCCTATTAGGCGTTTCCGGAGAACTGGACCTATTTGAAATCTGAAAATTGGGATTATGATATTGTTTGACATTTTCTACCGAGCTAAAATATTCTTGCAGCCTGACCACTTTCTGTTATACAGGGAATGAAAAAAAAAATTCAAAATTTGTTTTCTATTATTTTTCATTACGAATTCGATAGAGTATTCAATTGTGAATACAAATCGCTGCATTCGTCATAATATTTTCCAAAATATCGAGAAAAAACTGAAGAAAAAAGGGAGATGAGAGAATTCGGTATTATTATTGTTATTCCTAATTAAGATATCTCAAGCACAAACCGTTTTCACAATTTTGTAGTCGAAGACAGTAAAAATTTTGGGTAAAAAATTGGGGTCAAGATTGGTCCATAACTTTTGTTATTCAAATAAGAACCCTATTTTCTTATGATTGCGTTGGCTTTTACGAAGAAAAATGATGATAATGTTTCAATATGTTAATGCTCCTAAAATTCCTAATTCTTGAGTTATTCAGGATTTCCTGATTTCACGTCTTATAGCGTCAAATTCACAGAATCTGTTTCATGACCTCGGTCATAGAAAATAAATTATTCCAATAACTCACTAGTGACACACCTCTTTTCTGAATTCATTCATCATTGTTGATATGGAACATATTTCATGAATTTGACGCTACGTACGACATAAAACCAGAAAATCCTGAATAACTCAAGAATTATTATTTTTGGGAGCATCAACATGTTGAAACATTATCATCATTTTTCTTTGCAGAATCCAACGCAAAACATAAAAAAATAGGGTTCTTATTTGAATAACAAAAGTTATTTGGAACGCCCTGTGACGAGTTTTTCAAAATTCTGAAAATGTACATCATCTCCACAATCTTCGTCTTCAAAAATTTGAAAACGTTTGTGCTTACGAAATCTAGGTTAGGAATAACAAACATAATACCGAATACTCTTATCTCCCTTTTTTCTTCAGTTTTTTCTCGATATTTCGGAAAGTATTTTGACGAATGCAACGATTTGAGCACGAATGTATTCAGAATTTCATACTCTATCAAATCTGAAAAACAAAAAAACAGAAAAAAAAATGTTTGAAAATTTTTTCTTCACTCCCTGTATAACTGAAAGTGGTCAGGCTCCAAGAATATTTTAGATCGATGGATAAGTTCAAACAATAACATAATCCCAATTTTCAGATTTCAAATAGGTCCATTTCTCCAGAAACGCCTAATAGGCCGTCGAACTTGGTACACCCTGTATAATACAGTAATTTGTATTAAAAACTTCAATGAACACGACTTCAGCGTCATCTATACTTTCAGACGTGCAATCCCTCACTCCCCCTTCAATCAATTGGTTTCTTAAATATTTCACGTCAGGGTTTCACAGATAAACGCTGGTCGATACTTTCTAATCAACCTGTGTAGCAATCACTCTAATTCTAAGCTAAAAGTCTGGAATTCCAGTATCAAATGTTTCTATGGCATAGTAGATTCAAATTCATGGTATATTCATTAGTTTCCGTGCCAGAATCAAATGATGTATAGAATTCGTCCATGAAATATTCAACAATTCCGAAAATTCCCTGTAAAACCCTACATAAAAGCAGATTAATTTATCCGTAACGAACGTGAAGAAATATGCCGCGTAAAATTCGAATCTCGGGGTATCTGGTCGAGCGCAATGAATCGTTTTGCATGCAATTCCGGGCCTTTTGTTGCTGCGCTCTCGAAAGATTGTCACTTAAATACTCCCTTTGACGTATCAGCCCTCGCTGGGGGTGAGCAAAGCGAGAAGAAAGTGCAAATTCTAAGGCCTTTGTTTGCAAACTTCCTCCTCGTACCTGGCTGCCACGAGCTGCTTCATCAAAAATTAAAAATTACCGTCTGCTTTTTGCGACTTCGTCAATTATTGATGAGGTGGTGGGGCGGATTCTGTCCGAGCTCGGTGACTTGTGGGGAATTTCAAGTCTTTACAGCCGCGGTTGAGATACCCATATTCGGGAAACATCCCGTCTCAATTTCACACAAAAAGGGACTTGAGAGATGCCAATATGAATGGGAGATCATTTCCTCTACCCAGGGGTGGTTTTTAACACATGTACAGCCATGTACACTGTGTCCTAAATTGGGCACTGTATCTCAGCTATTATTAAAGATAGAGAGATGCGGTTTTCACGACCCTGTGTCTCTTTCTTCTAAAACTCTTAAATCCACAAACAGAAATATTCCAACTTTTATTGTTTCTGAAATACAGGATGAAAACGAGAATGTTCACTTTCTTGAGATGTAATAATTTCTCAGGCACTCTATAAGTCAGAAAAAAAATGAAAACTGCTTTCAATAGAAATTTTCACGAAGAAGTCAGTGGAGTAGTTAAAAAAATTTTCACAGCACTGTTTTTGAAATTGGGCACAAATATGGAATTTTTCAGATGGAACACCCTGAATTTTTAACGTCAAATTTTTGCATTTATTTTCTGAATACATTAATATATCACAACTTAACCTTCAATGAATTTCAGCTTCAAAACTCAGAAGAATCCATATTCGTATGTTTTTTTAATAGTAGGCTATGAATTCTTTCATAAATGTAGTTAATTAATATTTTCTCAAAAAGCCATGGAACTTAAACCTGTTTTTTTATCATATTTGAACATTAACTCGTCAATATAAACTTCAAACTATTGAAAACGAAAAAAATCCTAATATTCATATTGAATCTATTAATTATTTCATGCATGTGTGGAAGAATTCATGTCTTATTATTAAAAAAAACCGATTATAAATATGGATTTTTCTGATTTTTAAAATTTATTGAGAGTAAAATTGTGATGAATCAATGTATTGATAAAAATAAAGGCAAAAATTTTATGTTAAAACATACAATTTCAATTTCAAAAACTGTGCTCTGAAAATACACATTTTTCGTTTTCACCCTGTATTCCAAGAACAAAACGAGTTAGAATATTTTTGTTTGTGGATTTAAAAGTTTCTCAAAAAATTAAACAGGGTCGCGAAAATCGCATGTCTCTATATCTTTAATAATATCCGAGATGTTGTTTGATTTTGGTTGTTTCTGGTACTTCTAGGACAGATGGCTGAAAATATCAAAAAACGATGAAATTTTCCTAAAAAACGACAATATATTCATTTTTTTTTTCTTGCAGCAGGGATTGAAATGAACCACCTGTTTATTTTCAAATTTTATTATTTTATAATTTTCGAACAGAATCAGGCATTTCTTCACCATAATGAAAACATCTATGAATGAAAAAATTTTGAGAGAAAGAGAGGAAATATAATAATAATATAATAAAACACTTTCATCACAGCTGCAGCCGATCTCGCCCCAGAGGATATCAGATCAAAAATCTATGAATTGGAAATATTTTCCTCTTCTGATGAGTTCCTGGATAAAATTAGATTTCATTTTTTACTAAGATAATTTGTCCATTAGGGGGTCATGAGCTGCTGCGCGATTTTAAATTGTGGTTGAGAAGGGAAGGGGTTACGTTATTATCACAATTTGATGATCTACAACTCTTATTCTATAACATTTTGTTCTAAATCTCGTAGTTTTATAGATATTTCATAGTGAAAAAAATGTGTTGTTTCCAAGAGTGTAAAAATTTGCCATATTTTGTCGTAATATTTTTTTCAAACTACTTGACGAAAATATCATGTCATAGTACTTTTTAGGAGCTGATATTTATGCGGAACACTCTTGAATATAACTATGTTTTTGATGAAGTGCTAAGTTTAGGAGTTATCCGGAAAAAACCCATAATTGTCCGAAAATTTCGAAAGTCCCGTCATATTAGGTAAAACTGGTTATAATGTCAATAGTGAACTTATCGAACGTAAAAAGTTTCAATTGCATATATCTACACTCCATATTTTATGGATATCTAAAAAACCCGATTCAGTCACTTACTCACTGATTGTGATCATAAAAAATGTTTGGGTACTTCCTGAAGTTCTATAAAGTTGGGATGTGAGCTAGTATAAGCACACAAACATAGAAAAAATTCTAAAACCTCTCCCAACACTCAGAACCAGCAGGTGTATGAATTTGTATGACACTTCCGCAAATTTTGATGCTACTGATTTGAAAATAAGGAGGACTGCTTCTTATGAATGTTAAAAAAAATATTGAAGAGCTTCTGGTAAAAATCACACGCACATTTTGAATCAGGGGACAAAATTAAATTAAGCGCTCGTTAAACGCTTCATATGTATTTATATCAAATACAAATTGGTCTATTTTCAATTACATTGGTGTTATATTCGTATCTAAGGTTAAAATATGGTTTCTAAGTAATAATGACAACCACAGTTTCCAATGTGTAATTAGAAATTACCCGTTGTGATGGCAAAACGCAAATATACCGCGATCGCAGCTTGAACCTAGATAGGTGTATGTATACAGGGTGGCCATTTGAAAACGAAACAGACGAGATTACAGACGAAATAAATTTTTTCGATAGATATGCTCGGACAGGTCGATTTCTGTTTCGAGGGGGACAACTTAAGATGTAGGTTACGGACGCATAGCGCTTCAACCCTTGCTACTACCCCCAATTTTTGAATAGGGAAGATGGGGTGAGTGATACCTCATTCGAAAGGTATTTTTGTACTGATTTCAGCACAGTAATTGTTTTTTCATTTTATGCATTAGTTCTCGAAATATTCTTGACTAAGCATTTGAAAATGAAATGGTGTTTTCATGGCACTTGTAGTGTTTTTTTGTGAAAAACCTTTCAAATGAGGTATCACTCACCCCATCTTCCCTATTCAAAAATTGGGGGTAAGGGTTCTGGTAGCAAGGGTTGAAGCGCTATGCGTCCGTAACCTACATCTTAAGTTGTATCCCTCGAAACAGAAATCGACCTGTCCGAGCATTTCTATCGAAAAAATTTATTTCGTCTGTAATCTCGTCTGTTTCGTTTTCAAATGGCCACCCTGTATTTCTCTACTTCGTAAGTTGTTGATGTTGAACATGGATTGTGAATTAGTTTCACTTGATGTATATAGATGTTCGAATAATTATATTTTATTCAATTATCATTCAAGAAAGAATGAATGAAATAAAATGATTTTGTTCAAGCTGTTAACTCACCTTCTTTTACTTCACATGTCCTTATTTCACAAACTCTACACCTTTGTTCAAAATAAGTGACTTGGCTGTTTCTCCAGCGCCACGGAAGCGTGAGGTGAAAAATTCATTCGCTGTTCATAACTTCTCTGTAATGCCGAGGCCACACAAAGCACTATGCTTAATAAGCTATAGACGCCATGGACGCTAAGGATCCGATGTTCGCTGAGTTACCGGCCACACGGAAAGCTACATACATATCTTTCACGTTTCGCAATCACCAGGCTCAGTTGTATTTGACGATGTTACCAAGCACGGTGCCATGGGATAGTGATAGCGATGACGATGAGTTGCTTTTATTGTTTTCGTTGTGCAAAAATGAACGTAAAAGAAAATGGGTCCACGAAGTGAACAAAACGAGAAAGGATTTCGGTGAATTTCATCATCTCGTAGTTCAGTTGCTAGAAGATGAATCTAAGTTTAGAGAATATTTTCGAATGAGTCCGCAGCAGTTTGACCAATTGTTAAGCATTATTGAAAAGGATATTGAAAAGCGACATTATCCTTCGACAGATCACACTACACTGAAGCGAAAATCACCGCGGCAGGCTTCGCGATGTGTTGAATATAGCCGCGATGTGTTGAATATAGCCGAGAATCAAACATAAGGCCACGTGGCTTAGATCGCGAACATAGCGAATATAGCGTACCAGTGTCGGTGTGGCCGCCTACGTGCAAAATAGAGATGGCTAATTTTTGAATGCATCGCGAACGAAGCGAACATAGCGTACGTAGCGCTCTATGTGGCCTCGGCTTAATACAATAGTTTTTATAGTAACGAAACGGGCAAGTAATTTATTTTGACCAATGTGTAGAGTTTGTGAAATGAGGACTTGTAAAGTTGAAGTGTAGCAGTTTGACTGTACTGATAACTTTTTGACAATATGAGAAATGCGGTCTCGTTTGGCAACATTTTTCATGAAATAGTTTTTGGTAAGATATTAATTTTTCATTCTCAGACAATAATGTTCCAATCAGGATGTTGATTAAAACATGGGAAATATAAATTCATTTCCTTAGTTGTAATAATAATTCACCTCAGTATCCCAAAGGCTCCAACATTGTAAACAATGATCCGAACAGAACAAACCATCATTTTCCTCAGGAACAACATTGAGAAAATACTTCTGAGTCCAAGACGCTGATTCAATAAATTAGCAGCTTCCAAGATGAATAGGAGGCCTTCATAACCATCTGAACTCATCTCCGTCCTCCCATAGTGTATCTACGAAAGTTGTATCTGTCAGCGAGAAAAATAGCCCGACGTCCTAACTATTCCTCAACACACCATCCCTCTCCAATTAACCCTTTACTGCATAGGAAACCATATATGGTTTGACACTTTTCCAGTTAATTTTTTCTGGAAAAAATAGAAAATTAATGTATAAACCCCAACGGATTTTATTTGTTATATCATTAACTAAGACAAAATGCATCTATTTTGTTTATGGTCAAATTCCTCTTAGATATAATCTCACTCTTCCAGACATTGTTTGTGATTGTTTATATGCCGGTGCGTCTCTCCACTTAGCAGGAAGAATTAGGAATGAAAAGATGAGTTTTTCAAGCAAAAAAAAATATTTTGTTTTGTGACATATCCTCTAGTTTGTATTCATTACAATAGATTTTCACTTTTTTTTCAATTCCATCCATTTTCAACACTAATTGTTTCAAAACCATATCTGGGTTCGTATGCATTCGTCTCTTTCTTCGCTTGGACATATATGGTTTCGTATGCGTATAAATATGATTTGTAAATGAGCACGTTTCAATTTGCTTCAAGTTTCTAGCTACCTTTTTCTTTCTTGGTGACAGAATATACCCCGATGAGCGGTTTTATGGGTAAAATAAGCATACTAACGCGAAATCTGGGCATCACCTAAGCGATGATGATTTGATTTCTTATATCCTCCATTTCATTTATAAGCAATGTTTCTCACATTTCAACGACAACTCGAAATATTCCAATTAGTGAAGGACATGATTAACTATTCAAAGTTCGTCCTTTGATAGAGAAAATTCAACAGCGACTATTGAAAATTCCAATGGAAAAGTATTTAGCGGTAGATGAGCAGATGATACCTACCAAAGGCACAAACTCAAACAGTATAATCCAGCAGAGCAGGATAAATGGGGTTATAAATACCAAGTAATGAGTGGAGCCTCAGAATTTCATAAAATTCTCCATTACTTAAATTTATTTGAATATGATAAGGTTTTGATAAAAATAATCATATGTACTCTGTGTGCATACGCAACCATATATGTCCACGGGACTTGATGTTTTGATGCATACGAACCCATATATGGTTTCTGAAAAAAAAAAATTAAATGAATGTAGTTTCTTGCGAAAAAAGAAGTTATTATTCATTTTGAAGCCTCAATAAAATCATTCACCCAGAAAAAAAATTTTTTTTTCAATTGTTTAATATATCATGCAGTAAAGGGTTAACGTGCTCAATCACGGAAGAAGCCAGAGGAGCTGGAAATGGCTGGGATTGCGCATACCCGAACAGCAAATTATTATCACATTAGTTGGCGGAATGAGAAAAACGGCTTAGGGTGTTGCGGTGGCGTGAGCATCTATGACGCCAAACGTCGTTAGAAAACCCTTTTCTTTCGACAGCATCATTGTTGGGGTGCTTTCGGGGCTGAGTTATTAGGTCGGTTATCTAATGAAGTAGATGTGAGGTCGGACGTTCTATTCCTGCTACAAGTTCTTAGTTACATTATTTCCTTTTGAAAATAAAAACATGAAGAAATACCATAGGTGCGATTTTTTATCAAAAAGAACAGATAAATAACGACAGTAAGGAAAGGGGGGTAAGTTGGCGAACTTAAGGCTAATATCCAAATTACGCTCCTTCTTCCAAATTAAGAATATTCATTTATTGATATTTTGAACTCTGCTTGTCCCAGTAATAAACCTACAAAATATCACAGCTCTAGCTTAACTAATTTTTTGATCTAGAATTAAAAAACCAAAAGTGGCGAATGTTCGTCGCCTTACCCTCAAGCATTGATAAGTTGACCAGCTGTAGTTGTTAAATATTAACTTGAATTGAAAAACGAATTCTAACTCAAAAAACGCAAAAGAGGAAAATGAAAAGGACTTTGTCGTCTTCTTCATTCTCTGGATCTATATTGATATCACTGTCATGATGAGTTATTTCTGTCGAACTCTCTGAAGAAGAAGACTTGAATAACTCTCGTTTTGTGTTTTGCTTCGTTTGATTTTTTCATGAATTCTTTTCAATCTTTATTTTTTGGTGGTTCTTAGTTCCTGGTTTTTTAAGTTTCAATTGTTTTTTAGTTCTTACTATAGTTTTTTATTACGTTTTTCTTTCAGAAGATCTTTCACCACTGTGTTGGAAATAATGAGAGAAGGTATTCTTATTCACAACGCCTTTTTATTTCGAACAAAAAAAATGGTAATAAGAAGAGTAAACGGACTGTTTCGTTAATCAGTTTTCTGAATTAAAGTTCAAGCATGCATGAATAAAAGCTTTTAACGGTAGATGGAATGACCACACTCACTCATTTTTAAAGTGCCGTTTACATTGGTCGAGTAAACGGTCGAGTTCATTTGCCTACATATAAATAAATGAATGAGATTTATTGCATCCTGTTCAAAAAATATAAATTTGTAAAGGACAAGTCATAGAATAAGCAAATTAAAAAGTAAAAAAATTAAAAGAACATAAACTATGATTACGATCTCATGTAATATTGTAATTGAAATTTCTTCTCTACTGTAGAAGCATTGTTCTATTAAGAGTTTCTTTGCTCTTTCCTTGAAGCCCGTATATTCCAGTGATTCAATCCGCACAGGTTAATGATTAAATAGTATATAAAGGTGATCGCTCGAATTTCGCAGTTCTGTGAACTGGAAAGCAGATTGTATTTTTATGCCGAGTGTTATATTCATAAAATTGATAGCACATTTGCTAGCTTTTCAAATTCACGTGGATGAATAGTAAAAGAATTCAATACAAAATATACAAGGAACACACAATATTCTCTATATATAAAATGAAATTAAAAAAACATACATACAATCTGCAACAAACGAGAAGAAGTCAAACGAATAGGTGCAATCATTCTGATCTTTGTCTTGATCTAGATTCGAGGTATTAGGTTTAGTTTTTCTCACATAAACCAAAGAACAATCTTAACGTAGAATGGTTATTGTACCGAAAGTGATTAATAATAATTAATTAATATATATTTCTTCGATTGAGAGAGCTAAAA
>JAVSIQ010000175.1:0-44399 GCA_038502775.1 Hippodamia convergens
GGATTACTCAAATGACGTAAAATAACATGATTGGAAATGTTTCCTAGATCCATGAGATTCTGCAGAATTCGTAAATGAATGGTACTACCTCGAAGTGATATCCAATTGAAGCAGAATCATTCGTGCTGCACACAGGTTCAAATGAATCTGTTGAATTTGGAAACATACGACTTCATTGTTTATTAAAGTTTTTCCAAATCATACAATGTCAATTTTATTCCGTCTTAATCTACTACAAATATTGTCGCTTATTTGTGGGATATAGTTCATATAAGCAAATTTATCAATACAGTTATTAATTTGGGTGGGGTATATACAACTTGATAATAGTTTTTGATATTGTTTTTTGTCAATTAATTTATCTATAATATTGGGAGAGAAACCATTGTTCAATGCCAATGTCCTTAACACTTCCACTTCTTTTTCGAAATTAGCTGTTAAAAGTGGTATTGATATTAGACGGTGTATCAGGGAATGAAAAGCTGACATTTTTATTTTATATGGATGTGAACTACTATTATGGATGAGGATGTCTGAAAAAGTAGGTTTTCTATACACATCAAAATCATATGGAATTTGATGAGTATAGAAAACCTACTTAGTGACTTTTGTTTTGTATCTTGGCAGTTGGTGTGACATACGAAATTTGACAGTTCACGGAATTTGAATTGTTTCGATTCGAAACTTAATTCGATCGGAGATCAGTACTGACAACCATAAAACGAAACATAACTGAAAACAATGCTGTAATGAGTTTCATTACAGCACTACTTTTGGTACTGTAATGAACCCATTACGATACTGAAATAGAGAAAATGAATTTACGATCACAGTCTAAAAGGTGACCAAACTATAACTAGTTTAAATATGTGTTTGATAAAAATTAATCCCAATAAAGGTTGAAAAGTATATATTCTGAAAAAAGGCTACAATTTCTTGTTTTGGTACTAACAAAAGGGGCTCATCGTGACTTTTAAGTACGGGATCTAGCAAATAACGTGGGGGACTAGGAATAGTACCATAGTACAACAATAATTTGTTCAAAGAGTATTCAAAATGTTTTCCTTTAAATGTTGATGTTTATAAAAATAAATAGTGCGTTATTTTCGTTGCAGAATAGTAGGTCTACGGTTGCTACCAAATATTATAGTTATGAATTGTACCCTATATTTCAGTTGCCTATTAACATGATGATTTTTTTAAAATGGCAATTTCGAAGAAAATATTTTGTTGAGGATCCATGTTGATGTTATACTTCCTACTTATTTATTGTTTGAAATACTATAAATAAAATTTGAATATAGAACATCTCCTGAAGATGCCAGACACTCGAAGAAGGCGAAACGTCGAGAACTAATCCACGACGACGGCCGAACTGCTAGAAAAAGCAGGTGACATTGAACGATGCCCGCTAAAGCCTCAACCCTCAACCTATTCAGATATTTCAGTAAATTATCAAAGATCTGTCATAATTCGTGAATAGCGCCACCTACGGTTGGTTAAACGAACTATCGCCCATATTCCCGATACTGTCCAAACAAAGTCGAATCAGTGCTTACACCATTCTATTTTTTCTGTATAGTTTACGAGTGAATGCATTACATTATTCAATTTATATAAATATTTATATGAATGTTCACTAGCCGAACTTTTCAAAATGTCTGTAAAAATCAGTGAACTAATAACATGTTATTAGTTCACTGGTAAAAATCACATGTTGGTGAACTAGTTGTCATGCGTCATAAATTTGTGTTCTGTGATCAACATGTTGGCATTTCTATGATTTAACCCTATTATTGAATTTGTGTTCTGTTTATTTCCTTGCTGAACTACTTAGACTAAAGAAAATCTAAGCTGAACAATATTTTGATAATTATTCTGAAACACTTTTGAGTGTGGCGTAAAAAATACACGATCCCATCTTCGAGTGTAAATCTGGTGGATAATATGATGTTATTCAATCAATTGAGTTTATGAAATAGAGTATCATCAAAGAACATAATGGAAGCTGTTAAAAACCAAATTGAAAGTGAAGGAAACAAAGCCTATGTCAGTGATCGGTGAGTACTATTTCTGGTCCAATTCTCGTTTATGTACCTTACGATTTTTAGAAGTTTCAAAATTTTTTGGTCGGAATAAATGTTACAACATAATTCTTCATTAATCAGATCAGAAAATCAACTCAGAATAACCGAAGAACTAATAATTCCTAAAGTTCCTCGTTATACAGAAGTATTATGTCTTTTAACTCTGTTCCTGTTACTAACTTTCTTTAATAATCTGGAGATGATGTGTCGTAACCTTAATACATACATAGAGCTCATTAAACCTTGTTTAGCTTGATGGATATTTTGTAAAGAAACTAGTTAATTAAGTTGTAGCATTTTAAGATGATCTCAGGCCTTGTTACCAGTATGCTTGTACTGATTTGAGGTTAGAAATAAGGATTATATAATAAGATACCAAAAAGGCATTAGTACACGAAGAAACCACACTAACTCTTTGGTGTTATACACTACGCAAAAGAATTAACGCACATTATGGAAATCTCAAATTTATTCTTCAACTGAAGGTGTTCTTAATGATAATTATTTTTATCAGAATTATGCATGCATATGTTATCCACTTTCAACGTTTTTCTTTAATACAGATGTTTTTTCCCAGCAGGAATAAAAAAAGATGATATCATCAGATTTTGAATTTATTGGCTCTATTCTAAAATTAGTTGTTCTCAATCAATTCCAGTGATCAATAGTTTTTCTTGCGTTTGATTTTCTACACTCGATCACTATGCAACCCGAAATACGCAATTTGACCCAAGAGGAATGTGCCCAAGCGGTAGTTTTGCAAGAAGAAGGGTGGACATACACAAGAATTGCAGAAAGGTTTGTAGTGTGTCCAGAATGTTGCAGCGATTCAGGGAGACAGGAATGAATGTCCGAAGACCAGGACAGGGTAGACCACGGGTAACAACTGTCATTCAAGAGCTTACTTGAGAGTTTCTTCGTTGAGACAACCGCTCGCCTCCTTCAAAATCAGCTTGAGGGGTGCAAATTAGCACTCAGACAATAAGAAATCGCTTCAGAGAATATGATTTAAGGCCTCGTGTCGCGACAAGAGGCCCAGCTCTTTCCCCAGCCCATCGAATGGCGCGTTTGGATTTTGCGAGAGAGCATATCCATTGGGAAGAGGCCGATTGGGAAAGAGATCTCTTCACAGATGAGTCTAGATTCTTCCTCTACCATTGTGATCGACGTTCCCTTGTATACAGACGTCCACATGAAAGATATGCTCGGTGCAATTTCCTGAATACTACTGGTTTCGGGGAGGATCGATTATGGTATGGGATGGAATATCTTTGACTGCTCGCACAGACCTAGTGGTCGTTGATAATGGAGCTATGAATGCTGATAAGTATATAAGGAACATTCTTGAAGAGAATCTAGTGCCATTTGCTTCATACATTGGTGAAAATTTAATTTTTATGGACGATAATGCCAGACCCCATCGTGCGCGCATCGTTCAGGAGTACCTTGAAGAGGTTGAAGTCTCTCGAATGGAATGGCCAGAAAGAAGTCCAAATCTCAAATCCGATTGAGAAGGTTTGGGACAACCTCAATAGAAGGCTGAGAAGATCAGAAAATCATCCAGCTACTCTTAATGACTTAGAAATCCAACTCGGAGAAATCTGGGAAGGATTAGATCAGAACATTTTAAGATCACTCATTTTGAGTATGAACCGTCGTTGCCGAGCTGTAATTAACGCAAGGGGTGGAAATACCAAGTATTAAATCACTTATCAGCATTTCAGTATTTTGAAAATTGTTCATTTCTCTTCTTTCACATAAGATTCGGTGGAATCCTGAATTTTTCTTCCATTTAATGTGTCTTATTTCGTTCAAAACCTTCCTTTGAGAACATAAAAAAATAAGTTATAAAGTCAATGTAGAGTTAACTTTCATTAAAATTGAGATTTTCAGAATGTGCGTTAATTTTTTTGCGCAGTGTATTTGTCCAAAGACTCTCCAAGTGTAGACACCTCAAAGTGATCGGTGAGGGCCCAACAAAGGATGGTAGGAAATGAGTTGGGACTAAAACTGACAAACTTTGCTTCCTTTTTAATGTGAAAAACTGGTTATACATTTGTGATTCAAAGTATAGGCGATGGAATTTAAGATCGCAGCGCCAAGGTGGCATGTAGTAGAACCATAAATATTGACATTGTATTTTTCCTTTGTATTGTTTATGTGCATATTCGCGTTGATAAAATTTGAATTTACATTCAATATGAAAACTTTTTTGACTTCTATAGTGAAGGAGTGTGTTACTGTTTACATATTATTTTTTATTTTTTGTGAAGTCAAAGGCGGAAGGAATTATCATTTGTTCCAATACAGTAAAAATATTTCTGTCAAATTCAGTTGGGTACCTAAGACAGTATTGAAATGTATCTACATGCTATTTCATATTTTATGTTTCTTCTGATCATGATGAGAAATGATGGAAATGGAATTTCAACGATAATCTCACAAAATATGTTTAGAAGTGGCAAAGAAATACTTATTTCAAAAGATGTTCCATGTTATTTCTGAGACTAATAAACATCAGTTGAAATGTTTTTTACCTACCTGAATTGTTGATTCTACATTACCCTGCAATTTAACAGTTCCAACAAAGTTATCATAATAATATGCCCTCATGCCCTACAGGAAAAAATACAAGAAATTAAACTAAAATGAACAGCAAAAACTATTTAAACATTAGTTAAATGAATTCTTGTGTATTGAATATTTTCTAGGAATACTTTAGAAAATCATTTTGATATCCAATTTAATTTATTTAAGTAATTGCTTATTTTTTACAAAAGTCTTGACAACGTTATACATACGATTAGTTAGGTATTGTAACAATAATAACATCAGCTATGGCTTGACGAATGAATTATCAAATATAATTGAGGACCCTTCTATTATGATTCTGGAAGGTAAATCAATCTTCTTAAGAAACTTCTTTTGTTTGGAACTAAAATCTGTAAACGATTAGAATATCCCTATAAATCTAACCTGAAATTTCTTGTGTATCCGTGCTTACCTTGATAAAAATAATCGTCATCCATATAATGCAGGGAACATACTTTTATTTTTCGAGTAATTGGTTTACCCATTTTGTGTTCAAGTTGCCAAGCTTTCCGTCGATCCATCAACACATTATTTCCCATTTTCACCTTCTACCCAAACACGATATATATCACCAGCTTGAGGGAAAGCATGGAAATTTATATTTAATTTTTTCTTTTCTCAGGAAGAACCCTGAAGAACTGAACAATAGGGATTCGAACGATTCATACTTTATAAAACTTCAAAACACAAATATTCCCATTAATCGCACAAATACAAAGCACGAAAACAAAAACTATGTCAACAATTGTAGTTACTGAGATTGCCACGGGGGGCGTAGCGTATATTTTCCATCGCCTATAGTATATCCAATAATATATCCATGTTGGACACAGTCTACACTCCTACTGTATTTAATTTCTATGAAAACTTATTCTGGTATCAAATGATGCTACTTGCGTATCATTTTCGAAATTAGTGAACACATTAACAAGACAAGCCGAATAATGAGTTAGTTTGTTGGTTCTTTAATTAGCATTACGAAGGTAGTTAAGGAAATATGTTGCAGGGCACAAGTTTCTGGTGATGAAAAAAGTTGTGAAACCAAAATGGTCAAAGAAGAAGATGTTGAAATTGCTGAACAATTCATCGATGGGAATCAAGTTTATGACAGAGACGAATTCATATTGAAAGTTGAAGATAACCGTAGTGGCCTCAATGAAATTGATGAGAAAAATGGTTCTTTCTCTATCGCAGACGAAAATCCTACAACAAATGAAGTAAATTCACAGCAACATAGGTGCGATGTTTGCCAGTTTTCCTTTGAGAACAAATACAATCTCGAAAAACATGTTAACTCCATTCATTCGAATTCAAAGAGGCATGAATGTCATATATGTGGTTTTGCATCAAAACATAAGACGGGTCTGAAAAAACACATAGATTCAGTTCATTTAAATTTGAGACAACACAAGTGTCACTTATGTGAGTTTGCTGCTAATAAGAAGATAAATCTGAAAAACCACATAAATTCAGTTCATTTAAATTTAAAACCTCACAAGTGTCACCTATGTGATTTTGCTGCTAATCAGAAGATAAATCTGAAAAACCACATAAATGCAGTGCATTTAAACTTTAAAGAACACAAGTGCCACCTGTGTAATTTCGCCTCTAATCGGAAGGAATCTCTGAAAAACCACATACATTCAGTTCATTTGAACATTAAACGACACAAGTGCCACTTGTGTGAATATGCTTCAAATGAAAAGGGCAGACTGAAAGCACATATCGGCTCAGTTCATTTAAATTTAAAACCAAACAAGTGTAACTTATGCGAGTATGCTTGCAATTTTAAGGGAGATCTGAAAAAACATATCGAATCATTTCATTCAAACCTGAAGAGACACAAGTGCCAATTTGTGTATTTTTGCTTCGAAATATAAATCTTGCTTTAGAAAACATATGAAGACGTTCCATTGAAATTCAGATCAACTCCGATTTTGTTTGTGTGAATTTTCTTCAAATTGTGAAACTGATTTTAAAAATCACATACAACATTCTCATTTCATCTAAATTATAAGTAATTTCACTTTTGTTACAAAAATTCAAAAGCAAAAATTTAAAGTTTTCTATTAAATGTTGATGTTTACAAAAATAAATAGTACGTGTTTTTCATTAGGTATTCTCCTCATCCCATAACACACAAGTGACACATGTGTAATTTCGCCTCTTATCGGAAGGTATATCTGGAAAACCACATACATTCAGTTCATTTAAATTTGAGACAGCACAAGTGTCACTTATGTGATTTTGCTGCTAATCAGAAGATACATCTGAAAAACCACATAAATTCAATTCATTTAAACTTAAAAGAACACAAGTGCCACCTGTGTAATTTCGCCTCTTATCAGAAGATATATCTGGAAAACCACATGAATGCAGTTCATTTAAACATAAAACAACACAAGTGTCACTTGTGTGATTTAGCTGCTAATCACAAGATATCTCTGCTAAACCACACAGATACAAAACATTTGAACCAGGGATGTTGCGGATATTCGCATCCGCAAATGCGGAGCTTCCGCATAGATTTCTACTTCCGCATCCGAATCCGCAAAAACCAATGCGGATTTTCATGCGGATGCGGATGTAATATAATTTGTGAGTTGTGCAGTGTCGCCATCTCAGGGCCAACAAAATATGTTAGTGTTACTTTTAGAAAATGCTAAATATATACTTTTTCAATTTTGAAAGTGTCAGAAAGATGCTAGTTTTTCACGGTTACTTCTTTCTGTAGCTATTTCTGAAACCGAAACATCTGCATCCAAGAGGGATGAATTTCCGACCCACCCCTCTATTCTGTTTATAGTCATACTGGTAATTCTCTTTTCGAAACACTTTCCAAATACATATTTTATTATACCATCTGTTTTTTTTTTTCCGGTCAGTCAGAAATTCCAATCCGTTTCCTTTCTAACGACCGCCTGTGGTCCCAGTCCCAAGATTTCTTATCGCCCATGATATTGAAATGTTATATTTTTGCGATACCCGTTGTTTCAGAAGCATTTGAAATGTTGAAGGAAAGTTCAGGGACCAAGCGTCTTTGAACATGAATTATGATTCGGGAATCGGGGGAAATATCTGAATTGCGTATTTTTTGTTGTTGCGGTTTTTTTTTTTTGATTTGACAGAGATCTCCCCAAGAAAAAGAGCCAGATGTTCGTCCGATCAGTGAGAATTGTCTACGTTTGTTTACCTAAACAACCCGGGTTGTTGCAAGCTCATAAAACGTTTATATGGGCTATAAAATTCACCTAATTTGACGATTTTTGGGCATCTGTTGATGATAAAGATTAAAAAAAAATCATTTTTACTTTCGGAATATGGCATATTGGAAAACGTGAGAGTTGCGATAAGAAAAAATGGGCGTGTGCTCTTCGCACGAGAATTTGACCGATGGGAACGAAGAAATTGGTGAAAAAGTTCCGATGCGTTTGTTATGGTGCAATACTTATTTATTGTAAATGAACCATAACGTGTTTTTTGGCCTTGTGGATTACTTGTCGAATAGTAAATTTTTGTGAGATTTTGAATAATATTGTGACCATTATGATACAGTTGATCATAGTGAGGAGTGTACATGTACTCGAATTATTGTTTATTGGGAAATATTAAGGTGAATGCATTATATTTCTCCGGTAGTACGTTTCATTGTTTACGATATTATCACCGATAGCACGAATAATTTTGTCCACTCCACCAGGCAGTGTTCCAAGCGAGCAATTATTCAGTAGCGCGGGTTTAATTTACGAACCTCTGCGTAACTGCCTTGAAGCAGAAAAGCCGGCAAAATTACTTTTTATAAAGTATAATGCTCCAATTTTTAACTTCTCTTAGTAATATAAAAATAAGTAAGTGAAGTCAAAAAAAACATGTAGGTAAATACTTACACTTGATATACTTAATACTAATTTACTTCAAAAATGTTAATAACTACTTTATCGTTGTTTTAATTCTTTACTCGTATACTATTTTTAAATAAGATCTTAAACATCCGCATCCGCGGATGTGAGTTTTCGAAAATCGGCATCCGCGGATGTGAAAAAATCGGCATCCGCAACATCCCTGATTTGAACATAAAACGACACAAGTGTCATTTGTGTGAATATGCTTCAAATAGAAAGGACACTCTCAAAGAACATATTGTCTCAGTTCATTTGAACCTGAAGAGACACAAATGCAATTTATGTCATTTTGCATCGAATTATAAAGATAACCTCAAAAGTCATATGAAGTCGTTTCATTCAAATTCAGATCAAATCTGATGATGTTCATTTGAATTTACTACAAAATGTAAAACTGATTTTAAAATTCACATACAACATTCTCATTTTTTCTGTAATTGTAATTAATTTCACTTTTATTCTTGTGATTCTTGGATAATGGTGTATTTGTTGAAAGATTATTTGGGCTGTTACCGTTATTTCGGCAAGTATTCGTCTGCCTTCTACAGGGTGTTGTTGGTCCTGGGAAGGACCGGTTCTTGCCAAACTTGTTCTGTCTGGACTTGTGTGTTTTTTCAATTTCGCAATTACAGTGTGGGGATTCGAAAGCGAGTTATCCGATTTGCAATTTCCGAAATTCCACTCACTCTGAGATCTTGAGATAAAGTCAAGGTGACCTCTACCACAAAAAGTATAATTAATATATAACTTAAATTGTATAATAATTCCCTGCTTCGGCAGACTAGTGGTTAAAGTGAGTGGAAAATCGGAAATTTCAAATCGGATAACTCGGGTTCGAATCCCCACACTGTAATTGCGAAATTGAAAAAGTATGGAGGCCACAAGTCCAGACAGAACAAGTTTGGCAAGAACCGGTCCTTCACTTTAGCGACACAAATTTAAAAGCAACGATTTATAGTTTTCCATTAAATGTTGATGTTTACAAAAATAAATAGTGTGTGGTTTTCATTGCGTTTTCTCCTCATCCCATATATGTGTTTATTATGAAAATTTATAGTTGAAGTTCTTGAGAAAGAGGATCGAAGATTCCAAGAAAGGCTGCGTTCAGCGGAAAGAGCAGTTGCAAATCTGATCACTGATCCTGAAGTGATCAGATAGCGAATTCCTGAATAGTCAGAACAGTGAAATTTGTATCAACATAACTGAACTGTATTATATATATATATATACATATATATATATATATATATATATATATATATATATATATATATTTATGTCTAATGGCAGTTTCGGGGACACGAAAAACTTGGTATATTTTTTCGCATACATAGCTCCGGAACAAAATATACGACTGATGTATACTGGATATTTTACTATATATATTATATTAAGTGAAAAATTTGGAATTTTCTATATAACGGTAGTTTTGAGGACATCCGCTATCTTGATTTTCACTTGTGTAAACTGGATTTGATCAACATACATCACTTTCTTCAATGATATATAGATAATGTATGCAGAGAAATCTAAAATATATACACTTTCTAAAAACATTTTTTTTTAGTAATGGCATTTTTGGGGACAGTGCAACCGTATGGAAGCGTTAAACAAAGTAGCGAATCCGAGTACTGTCAAGACAACGAATTTCTGAAAAAGTGGTCAGGTTCACATGAAAACTCATTCTTTTTTAGAAGTTTCGAGCTAAAAAGGAGTGTCAGCAAGTAAACTTGAAACGACTAGAAGTTTCATTTTTCAACCAAATGTCTTCTCAAAAATTATAATATGGATAATAATTCAAAAAATTTCATTGAATTATTGAAGCGGAAGAACACATTGACCCCCGCATTTACCAAGTGCAATACCATAACACCTTACTGTATAATTGTTATGCGATCACAAAAAAAATGGGCTTATAATTTTCTGTCATTAGAACATATCAGAGGTAGAATTCTCAAGTGATGAACTTCCTCTCAGATAGTCAAAAGCGTCGTTACAGAAACCCTTACGAAACCAAATGAAAACAATACTCATCTATGTAACCTGTTCTTTCGATCATTTCTGCCGTCGTCGTGGATTAGTTCTCGACGTGTCGCCACTTCGTGTATCTATCATCTTCGGGAGTTATATTTCAGGAGATTCCTTTTCACACGGAAAGAAACTACACTAGGACACACTGTATACCGAAAGGCTTTACACAATGACAGATATCCACATAACATCTCAATGCATCATACACGCCAACGTAAGGGAATAATCAAAATACTAGTCGAGAGAGCGAGAAGAATATGTGAGCCAGAACAACCAGCAACTGAGTAAGAACACTTGAAGCACGCCCTCATCAATAGATACATCAAACATAGGCTCGAACACAACAACGACAATGTATCACGTCGCCAAGAATCGACAACAAAAGCATTCTTGGCATTTATCCCCCGGGTAACAGATAGAATCAGACGACTTCTGGGGAAACACAACATTAAGGCAATATTCAAACCGTCGAAGAAAATCAAGGACCATCTCAATTCCCACAAGGACAGAAATGATCCACTCAGTACTCCGGGTGTATACCAAATTTCGTGCAGCTGTGGGAGTGTATACATCGGTAAAACGAAGCGATCAATCAACATGAGGATCAAAGAACACAAGGCAAATTGCAGACTGGGTCATTCAGAGAAATCCGCCGTCGCAGAACACACACTGAACAACACGAATCATGCAATAGAATTCGACCAAACCCTTCAACAGAATATGAGTGCGAGTACTCAAAAATACTAAATCACTTCCCTACAATATCAACAGGTTTCGTTCAGTGAATGAAGATCAGGTACCGGATGTAAACTGGTCAGACACCGGCGCGCGTTCGGGATCGGGACGAGACCGGTCAAGCGCGGCCACACCCTCCGACCTAGGTAATATGTGGACGTATAATCTGCGTCCCTCTCACACTAAAGCAGCTCAATTAGTCCCATATAACTCAATAAACCATTGCACTTTTTGATCCATTTCAAACAATAAAAGCTCACAGTGATTAAGAAACTTCTTGATGTTGCGAATAGTAGGAAAATACCTACAGCAAATATGCATCTTTCACAATCAACTTATCTATATTGAATGTTTATCTGAATTAATACTGTGTTCACATTCTACAACGAAATACCTTAATCTTTGAAGAGCCTAAGCAGTCGGAAATAGGAAGGCTGTATTGTTTTGCACCACTATGTCATTTTATACACCCTTCCTCTTCTGACTTTCAGAAGGAATATTATATTGAACCGAACAACCTCGATATCATAGGGCTAAAAAATACCATTACTTCGTATTGTACCATTGTGTACCATTTTACTATTGTTCAGACCTAGCTTCCTCGAAAATGTCTCGATGTGAATCAACTGGTCAGATTGATTCAAATACGCCCAATAACACTGGCTTTCAAATGTCTTTTTGGTGCATTTATTCGTTTTCTTGGGGCGATTTTTAGGCAGGGTGACGACATAATTATGTGGACTCGACATAAACTTGTTTCTGTCATTGTACTTATAGAGCGCCGGGGCATCCGGGGAAATTTGGAAATGATTGAATTTTACGGGTCTAGGTAGGTAAGATGCTGATTGTCTACAATCCCAACCATTAATGAAATAATTCCATGAAGCTGATGGGAGTTCTCTTCTCTGTCCCCTCTATGTCCTCTCCTGGACGTAGGCCTCTTACACTTTTCTCAATGCTTTTCTGTCTTGCGCAATCTGAAACAATATATTTCCAGAATGTTGTTAGATATCATTGGGCATCTCCATTAAGTTTCATTGTACTCGGTCGTCAGTGTGTTATCTTGTGTGCCCATCCTGATTTGTCCAGTCGGGCCAGATGTCCTGCCAAGTGCCACTTCCATTTTGCCATTGGTGTTATGACATCTGTGTTTTCTGTCATTCATTTTTTTATCTCTGAGACTGATATTGAGCGTAGCTCGTTACATCGCTCTCTGAATGACTCTGAGCTGCTTTGAGATCTTCTTCGTTTTAACCATCGTTACCTAGTCATATGGTAATTGGACAAAATAATTACCGATGGTGTCGCTGCATTCGCCGATCAGCTGTTTACCGAAACGAGTATTGTTTCGTGTTTACATTAGATTTCTATTTGTATTTATGGGATTTTTTAGTTCAAACGTTTATTGGCTATCAGTGATCGAAGTTGTTTCCTTGATTGTCGATCCTGTGGATTATATTGTGCAAGTATAGGTAATATTGTGCTTTTTGTTATATTTTATGTAAAATGTTGAGGAGAGCTCTATTCAATTTTGAATGCTTTTCAGTTCATCTGGCAAGATGTTTACCAAAAGTTCCTCTAATTATAGGAAAATTTCCAATATTTGCATGCTCACAGATGCTGTGTAGGTGAGCAAGTGTTGATTCTATGTGGGAAAAAATTATTTCAAATCAAAACATTGGAATTCTAGAAGGACAATCCCATCATATTGAGGAAATGATGTCTTATAAAAAATGATGGTGTGAAGGTTCACAAGATTATATACAGATACTAAGCAAGATTGTCTGGAATTTGCAAGCATATTTTAGCCCTGCTATTCTACAAGGTTGTACGTACTACAAAATATTTTGACAATTCTACTGACTTTGAAGGTAAAATTGTAATGTAAATGAACATCAGCATGAAAAATATATTCATTTAATGGAAGCTACTAATTTTTTTTTTTTTTTAGGAAGGGAAAAAATCTATGAATAGAAAATGGGTGATAAATTTGAAAATAAGTAGACATTCATCAGAGAACTGCATGTATGCAGAACATGACGTGATCCTTGATTAATCATGTTGAAGAATTCATTACGCTAGATTTTAATGTATTATTCCTTTATTGCATCTCACTTGTGTCGCAGTTATAATAAAATAAAATAATTCAACTCATCTATCGATTGATTGCACCTTTTCTATTGGTAAATGAACGTCAATATTATCAAGCTATTTTTAATATTAATATTAAATTGATACATATATGTATGATATATTGTTTGAAATTGCCAATTCTCGGAATTTATTGGAAATTCCACATGTAGATTTGATCACTGCTGAACATAAGTTCAATTTTGCAACCATCGAGAGAATCACTTAAACTCACACATTATCATATGGATTGAATTCAGCACTTTCAACTAGGCTTCTTGAATTGTTGAAACTCCTATATATTCAAAAATATCAAGTAGACTCAAAGTAATTCATTTTGATAAGAATGAAAATTTTGTACAAGAACGATATGAACAAAAATTTAAAATGACTTGACTTGAACTGCTTTCTGTGGTAGGTTTAGTGAAGGTACAGCTTTCGTCTCCAGTAACAGAAATGTTTTCATAGTGAGAGTTTCTGAAATAATTCAAAACATACGAAGCATTGTTTTCAATTGACATCAGTTTCCACTCTTGCTTGTTTTGATTTCACAATCTTCTGGTCGGAAATGCTGTAAGCATACTCTAATATGTTTAGATACAAGTTTTTCCATTATCGAAACATGCTCCCACGATTTGCGTCTTTTAATTTCCTCTACGATTTCTAGTTTATTGGTAAAGTAAACATTTTGATTTTCACCACGAAAATGGGCTCCAGGATTCCTAGATTTTTTAGAATTACATCCATAAACACAACAATTAGTGTTTTTCACGGTTTTTTCCTTAGGCATATCTTTTTATCGCAATAAAAACGTAAAAATAAACAAATAAACCCAGCTTTCACGTACTAACTGTCAAAACGATACTCGTTTCGGGCTTAGTTCCAGCTAACGCCGGCGGTGTCGCATAGAGTTGTGTTTTGCTCTATAGGCAGGTGTCAAAACTTTCATTTTTTTAGTGTTGATTAGTTTCATTTTCGTTGTTGTTCATAATCCTTCAGTAGTTAGAAATTCTCAATGAAAACATTTTTGAGAAATTGTATAGTATAACCGGATCGAACCCAGCATCACTAATAAACCACGGCCAATGAGCCCCGCAGACTCTCTCAATGGCAGCTTATCCGGTTGTGAAAGCATTGAACTATTCAAATAGTTTTTGGTAGTTGTTTTTCGAAGTTTAATAGCCGGCATTATTTTCTAGAACCTGGACCATTAATAGAGCAAGCTCAATTTGAGGACTTAAAAATCTAAGTGAATACAGTTCAAGGACAACTTAGAGGAAATTAACATAGTTTCAGTTATTTTTATTGTCACCTATTATTTTGGATTATTGTCAATGAATGGTTTTTTCAAAACTGAATTTTGTTATTTTATACTTTAAACTAACAATATTCCACTAGATTTTGAGTTAATATTGAGGCAATTTAAGGCTGGGGAAGTCCATTCGAATTCCATATTGAAATGTTTTCCCCAAATCAAATGCAGTCATTCCTCATAAACAGATATGAGAGATTCACTTGGAAACATAGGAATTTCAATGTTAAAGTCGAATGAGCTCAAAGTCTTGTGGAACAGCGGACGAATCGAAACATCATTGTGATTCCATAACAAATGAGGGACTGGTCTGTTGAAATGGTAAAATTCGGACATAGGGGAGAAGCTCTGGCCTCTGGATCTTGTTTCTGTTGCAAATTGCAATCCGGACCTGCAGATGACGCCACAATGAATAATTTTGAGAAAAGTACTAAATAACCCTGTTAGTTGTCCAAATTTTTCGGCGAAAGTTCCCTATCTATGTTGTTTATAGATGACGTGGTGACGACCAAATAGAGTAGCAAATTTCTTATTTTAACGCCTGTGACGATCTCTGAAAATTGTATGAAAATTAAGGACGACGATAATTTATCATAATGATGATTTGAATTGATTGAATTCGAAAAGTATGAAATCATATGGATTCTACTGTATCAAAAATCTTTGGATATTTTATTTCTAGATGAACCTAGAAAACGATTACAAAGCCTTTGATTATGTGAGTGTTCGGTTTGAATCCCAAATATTTCGAAAAGCGACGAACGAAAATTGTCAAAATTACACTAAAACATGCAAAAATTTCATATAGTTTAGGAAATATTATTGAATATATTGTGTCCCGTTTGAAAAAGAATACACTTTCAACTGTGCTCTTTTGCGGCAACCGTTGTAAGATATTTAAAAAATTTTCAGGTTGTGTAATTCTATGTATATATTCTCGTTTTTTTGCGATGCATATATTTCCGTTCTGATGGTACTTTCAGAGAGCACTCTCGATGAACGACAATATATGGAAAAGTTAGTCGGAAACTAGAGAAAGACATTGCGATTTGGAAAATATTACTGAATATAGTGTCCGGTTTGTTAAAAAGGCACTATAGATTGTACCTATTTTGGCATATATCTTATTCACGAAGCAATCTCATCATTAATTCATGTCAATTGTTATTGACAGATAGTGTATGGATATGACTTGCTTCAAAATGGGATTGGATAATTTTGAATTCTGAGGACGTATCTTTTTCATGTTATAATTATTCCATTTACAGTAGAATCCGCTTATAATGACATCGAGGGGAAATGAAAAATACGTCATAATAACCGGAAGTCACATAAAGCAGAATTTCAGCAAAATTTATATTTTTCTTGGATTTAGTTTAAGAAAAGAACGATGAATTTAGATTTCGCTTTATTGAAAAAAAAATAACTTCTCTCACGAAAAATTAAATATGAAGAACTTTCTCATTTTTTAGAAAAATAATCTGAAATTTTAGTTTGCGTTTGTTTTTTTTTCGACTTGAAATAATAGCTTCTTACACCATTGTAAAACTTAGAAATGGCTTCAATGGATGTCATTTTGTCCACAAAACACCAATAATCTCTTCAAGGATCTGGATTATACTAAAAAGCATGTCGGCACGCGTATGTCTCGTATCGTATCAAATAGTCCAGTAAACGAAGGTATGAAATCACTTTTTTGCGGAAAGAGCTGCATTTTGGATATAATGATTGTCACTAGAGTAGGAACTCATGGTCAAAATTGCAGGTTCCCAAATTTTCAGGAACCTTGGAAAATTCGTGAAAATATCGAAAAACTTACGTTTTCTCGAAAACTAGAAGGTTTATCGAAAAAAGTTTCAAACAAAAGTTGTAGAGCGGAGAATTTTAGGATAAAATATAGCTTTTCGCATTCTCGTGGTGTTCATATTGACTAATTAGAGATGGATTTCTGTATTGGCATTCTCAGTTGCTAACTTCATTACGTATGAATAGCCGAAGACGCGGCAAGTAGGGAACAAAGGAGCAGGTAGTTTTACCATTCTCATTTTATTACGTTCATGTTTGTAAACGAAAATATCAAGGCTCTTTAATACAGCCGTAGATGAGAAATTCATATCCCGGACTTCTCTCAAATTATTTTGAGTGAAAGAGAATATGTTTGAAGAAATATCATTTTGTAGATGCATTTTGCGTTTTATGTTGTGTGCATTGAATTCGGCTATATCTAATTTATGTGTTTTTTTTTTCAATAAAATAGGGATTGAATTTTCGTTCAAACTCTCTCTCTCTCTTCGATCAGCGTTGATTGATAATTTTGTAGAGCTTCCTGATCGAATGCTACCCAGAACCACTGTTGAAAGTTAAATTAATTTAATTGAAAATGTGAAATTAGTGAGACATGTTTGATTTTTCCTCAAATAAAAGAACGACCCCCCATTCGAACTGTAGTATGAAAGTATGAAACTTAGCATAGCGATTATAGATTCGCCCTTGTAATCATTGTAATATTTCGTACAACTCGTCGAGAGAAAGTCATAACTTCCGTAAGGATTGTTCCCAACTCGAATAATTATTGGTTTGACCACTAAATAACAACATCTAGTATTTGACGAACGACTAGTTTTTCGATCAAAAAACTAGAGAAAATACATTACATTATCAAGGAGTTAAACAACTCAAAGTTCTACAAAATTAGCGATATTCTCACATCGAAATCATTATCTGACCTTTTTTAAATCAATCCGTTGAAATATTTATATCCATTTGCATTAGTTTTTTATGCAAAAGTGATTCACTTTTGTTACTGCCAACTTTCGCTTCGCATGTCGTCCCCTGAACATTTCTATTGGATTTTTTCAAAAATTACTATATTTTTTAGTGTTAAGCTTGGTAAATATTCGAAAAGAATTTCATCTTGTACAATGAGCTTCTTGGACTCACTGTTATCTATATTTAAACAAAAAAAATTAGATGTAACTTCCGTGATTGTAGAACTTGTAAGAATTATGTACATTGTGCAGCATATTTCTGAAAAATTCTTGAGGGTGTGCCATCAACAATTTTTCTTTTTTTCCAAAATTCCAAATGACAGATATTTCGATGAAATTTTATATTCTTGCATGGAATGGTAAAATCTAATTACCCGGTAACATCCGATTAAAAAAAAATCAGGTGTAAAATCACAAGAGAAACAAATATAAGTCCAGTTTTCTAGCAGATTTAAAAAAAAAGTTGTCTTCATTCATGAACTCGCATAGCATTGGTAAGGGTGCTGGCACATTTCGCCCTGCAGTTCATAAACATATACATCATAAAAGGGAATAATAAAACCCTCGGTAAAACCACAAGCTCTCTTTGAGCGTCTTCGGCTCGGTCTTCGGCTATCCGAACGTAATGAAGTTAGCAACTGAGGACGCCATTACATAAATGCACCTCTAATTAGTCAATATTAACACCACGAGAATGCGAAAAGCCATAATATCAACTAAAATTTTTCGATAAACCTTCTAGTTTCCGAAAAAACGAAACTTTTTCGACATTTTCACGAATTTTCCAAGGTTCCTGAAAATTTGGGAACCTGCATTTTTGACCATGAGTTCCTACTCTAGTGACAATCATCATATCAAAAATGCAGCTCTTTCCGCAAAAAAGTGATTTCAGACCTTCGTTTACTGGACTAAAACCTCATCGCATTAAAAAGGGTAGGGTGGCTTGAGAAAACGATCGAGCGGTCACTATAACCGGAAAAATTTTCAAAAAATCATGTTGTTGTATCTGAAATCATGTCATTGTAAGGGACATGTCATTATGAGCGAAGTCATTAAATCCGGACTCTATTGTAAGGAGTTTTGAATAAAACCAAACTTAACACTGCATTTTCGTCATTATAAGCGATTGGTCAGTATAGCCGGCGTCATAATAAACGGATTCTACTGTATCTAGTAACTTCATCTATTTCCTCCTTTCCGGTCAGAATCAAATTGAAATTGCAAGAACTAAAAAAGTTTTTTTCAAGGTTTTCTCTTATTCGTCATATTATATTGATGAGAGAAAACACAGAAGCGTGCCGGTATTTGTAGCAATGATAAATGTAGGTACATCGATTATGATTTAATAACCACAACGAACTGAGACCTCGAAAATACAGATGGCTTGAAAAACTGTAAAACATAGTATAGATCTATTAAAAATTTTTCAAATGATTATTAACCCTCATGAAAAATTTTATTCAACCCTAATGATACTCCTCTCAGGAAATTTTTCTGGCTCGATCAAGTTTGATCCACATTATTTCTTTTTGGGAATCTTATAAAATGTGCAGCTGACGTATCTTCGTTTTCTGTCAGGCTTTGATAGAGACTCGGAATTAAATCAAGTGGGCTTCCAACTTCGAAGATGCGGGGTGTGTCTCTTGTTCCTACGATTGAAGAGGTCATAAATAATGTCTTTCGACGTTCCAACGGACGTAGGTACACTTTGTCACATTTATGTCGATCTATTCAGCAATGCCAGATGTAACTCAGGGAAGTACTGCACGTGTCGCCTTCTTGAAAAGGGCGCTTACACATTCATCAGTAACCCCCATTTTTTTTACGTGAAAAATTTTTTGTTTTCAAGTTAAGAAATATCTTACGGCCCAAATTTAATTTTAAGCATAACCTCTCGATTTCGTCTAGTAAGCTATAATTTCATGAAAATCTTGAGGAACGATTTTATTTCCATAATATCCTTCTTGAAAAGGGCACTTAAACATTCATCATTAACCCCCAAAAAATGTGAGCATTCGATATTATCTATTCTAATTATAAGATCAAAATCTATTCTAATATTATAAATGTGAATGTCCGTGTGTTTGTTTGTCCTCTATGGACTTGGAAAACAGATGACCGATTATGATGAAACTTTCACTATAATTCAGAGAATTTATTTTGGGAGGCTTTCATTTAGGGTTCTTTCCTATATCGCGAAGAAATGAGAAAAATTATCGAGTTTTCAAGAAAATGTCGGTAATTAACTCGTTTTTTTCAGGCTTTTACGGCCGACGCTGGGTTAACTATGAGATTTAGGGTTTCACAAAACTTTGTTAGTACCGTTAAATTAATTGGAGGCACCGCGATTCGTTGAAATATCAAAACGACTTATTCGATTGGTTCGAATTTACGTAAGGTTTTTTAATCGCATAATTGAAGTTTTGTGAAACCGACCCATACAGAAACATGGTCAGAGACAATATTAGTTCTCAAAATGTTCTGTAAAAAAGTCTGCGACGGCATATGTCTAACTGCTAAGGAAAACCCACGATGACCATTTCTCACATTTGCAGTTCAATTCAAACGAATATTCAATTTAAAAAAGGCTCCCGACTGGCATGGAATTAATTAACGATATAATTGCAAAAAACAGAAATTTTTATACAGCTCTGTTGAAAAGATAACGTTTGTTGAAAATCCACAAAAAAACTCAATTTTCGATTATATCTCGTTATTGATGTGGTGATTGTGGCGGTACATATATAGGACAGACGAAACAATATTTACGTTTTTCAACTTGAGAAAAGCCACAAATTGGCTGAAACGTCGCAATGAAGATTAAATAAAATTTGAAATTCTCATTGTTCCTTGAGACCAGTAATTCCTTTTCAAGTTATTTTATTTTTGGAACGAAACATTCATACATTGATATCATAATTGATTTTATCCAATGGAAATGATTTTCGAAATACAGATTTTCATTGTTGTGGTGAATCTTCTACGAACAAAAAATTCACATGTCATCAGATTTCATAATTATACCAGAAATTCCGGCTATGATCAATCCGTCGCATTTAGCAAAATATAAACTGTATTTACTTTGGGATCGGTTGTTATCAAATGTGTACAGGTGGGCAATCTTGTTGATACATGAACTACAACTTTTTAACCCAACGAGATAGAGAAAAATGAATGGCACATTACGGTCGTCTTTTTCAGAGAAACTAATAATGCTATCAACTGCATTCCTCTTATTGTGCCTTATTGTTTTAGAGTTATAGGCCAAAATTGAAATTTGGGCGATTTCATTTTTTTGTCATTATCTGCGTTTCTGTTTGTGGGATGTTGACATGACAACATTATACAGGCAATTAACAATAGTTAATTATGACTCAGAGAGAATCATCACTCTTTTCCGTTTTGAAAAATTATAACACATTATACAGGCTAGGCCACTAGAACAGTTCAACCCCAATTTTTCCAAGTATGCTCCAGAAAATGCTTTGACCGGTTAATCTCTTGACACCAAATAGGAATTGTTAAGTATATTCATGAATAGAATTGCAAAACTTTTGCAATGATGTGTCACTCGAACCCAGAAGAGTTTTGAATCTTGAAGGGCTGCCACCCCAATTAAGGTTATGATCATAGATCACTGAAGTCAAAATACGTCGGAAGATTAAGCTTATGCCCGGAAATATCGTTAAGTAGGTATTTTTGTACAAGGTGATTCACTTATCTTGGTAACCCCTTTATTTGGAAACATAGATATGATTTTGTGCCTTGAATTCAAGACTAGTTTTCTAGTCAATGTGCTTCTTCAAATAAGATGAAATATGTGGCTACAGTAAGATGGGGCTCCATGTCACAACGCTGTCATTGTGAAGAGATATTTAGATCAAGAATTCGAAAATAAATGGATAGGAATCAATGGACCCATCAGGTATCGCCAGACCCCAGACCTAAAGCTCATGGATTACTTTCTAAGCGGTACCCTGAAAAATATGGTATACCAAACTGATTCTAATAACTTGGACCATTTGAAAATAAAGATAAGAAACTCATGTGCCCAAGTAGACCTTTTATATTTTGACCCAAGTAACTTATAATGAAATAGGGGAATGATATAACTTGAGTATGGTTCATAATGGCCGTTTGAACATATGATTCGAAATGATTCAGTTGTAATTAAAAAAATGTTTATTGTTATAACATATAATATTTAATGAATATAATAATAGAAAAATAGTTTGTTACAAAACCTCCTTCATTTTATGAAACAAAATCATATCTAGGTCATCTAGCCATTATGATCAAAACATAAGTTATATCATTTACCTATATCATTTTAAGTTACTTTGGTAAAAATATAAGGGTCTCTTCACAATGGCAGCGTTGTGACATGGAGCCACATCTTGCTGTATCCACATATTTAATCTCATTTGAGGAGGCAGATTGTTTAGAAAACAAGACTTCTTTAATTCAAGGCACAAAATCATATCAATGTCTCCAAATAAAGGCATACTACCACAATACAGAAAAAAATAAATGGAACAGAATTAACATAAAACATGCTGCAGATCGCTGACGGTTAGAAATGGATAAAAATTGTAATCGAAAAAAAAGTTCAGAATGAAATCATCTTTAGAATGACATGATAAAAAAGGTATGTCCCTGAAGAAAAAAATTTTCGAAAGCGCCGAGACGTCTGGCGTCTTCATTTATTCCCCAGATTTTTATGTGCATCTCAAGTCGACATTGACTTGTTCAAAACGCTATTCACAGAATGAAAAAATATTCAGACGCTCTCGAGAAAATTGGGGTTACCAAGATAAGTGAATCACCCTGTACGTTGTAACGGTGTTGCTCGCCCTCTCTTACCTGGAGACTCACTTGGTCAAAAGGTCCTTCGGGCGCCAGCTATTTTTTCCTAAAGGGGAAACAGCAAACCCACCTAGGCAGCTACTAGTCGAAGAGGGTTCGGTGTTGTCTAAGGTAGTAGCGACAACCAGTGATTCATAAGACTGAGGTTTTAACATTTATTGAAACACAATGAGAAAAATTTATTTACAATATATATATATAGGTACGGTCAGAATGCTAGACTGAGTATTTCAAAATGATATTAAAGGGGAATAGCAATACATATATAATACAATGAGATGAAAAAGAAAGGTGATCAGGTAGACTTATTATGGTGACTTCGGACGGTAATTAGTTTACGAATGAGTTGGCTACCAGCATTAGAACCCAATCAGGAGGTATTGAACAATGATCGAACCCAGTGTTTCTCTGCTTCGGACCCCTACTGACGGTTTCGGTAATCCCCAGTCATCCACCTGATGTGAGTCTCCACTCCGTGTCAGGTGTGTGGCTTAGGATTCCAATCGGACGGCAAGAAAAAGGGGTTCAGTACGAACGTGCAAAACCAATTGCATCGAAACACTAGATTCTCATAAAACGGGAAATGGTTCTTACCTCAGGGAACTCACTTTCACTCTCGCGGAACGGTAAGTAAAAAGAAAAGGGAACTGAAAGTACGTTACTACTAAAAAATGAAACTTAATATCGCCCACTAATGTTTCGAAAATCAAATCGTAATTCAACTCAAAATGCAACTCAAAGTCAAACGAAGAATAAACTGAAAAGTCTCAAAGAATAAACGGGAAGTCGACTAGAAGTTAGAAGAAGTCGTAAGGTAAAACTGAAGTAATCAAGGAATAAACTGGAAGTCAGAAGTGAGTCCTCATCGGCGGGTATCTCCCTTTTATAACCTTCGGGGAGGGGGCAGAAAACATCTGTGAAAAATCGTCAAACTTCTCGAATATTCCAGGCGGTAAAAATCTCTCCGGTTTCGACTTATCGAAGATTTGAGACAAAAAACCCGATAATCAGAAATAAACAGCGTTTTTCATATCTGTCTGCACTATGAAAAACGCTATCATAACATCGTCCGATACTTTTTCATCTTAACGGTTTATTTCTGATTTTGTGAAATGAATTATTATAAAACGTAAATATTTAAATAAATAAGCGGACGGAGAAATTCGGAAATGAAAATGATTTGCTTGTTTGAATATGAAAAAGGAAATAATTATTCTGATATGAAAAAAAATTAAAATGAAGTCTGACTTTTTCTCACAGAAAATTCATACTTCGTTACACCCCCTCCACGTACGGAAAATTCGACTTCCGATCTAAAGGAGGTCGAATTTTATCAGATTTACCTAATGCTGGCGGCGCCACTGGCTTACCTACGCCACTATCCGAAGTCACCTTCACAAAGTTCCATGGTTGGTTGTCAAAGTCTGTTCCATGTCCGCGATGTCTTCGCCATTTTGATGGATGATGACAGCTAACCTCTAAAGTGCCGGTTTTTCTTTCGCCTCGTTTTGTGAAGAAGGAACCAATATTAATTGTCGGATTTATCGGTGAAAAATATGGGACAATCTGAAATCACGCTTCACACGGTAAGTACATCTTGTCGTTTTATTGTTCTTCGCTGACTGGTGGTTTTTCAGGTCCCATTCCATTTGTACATCTTGGAGGAAATTCGGTTGCATTCCATGACTCGTAAACGGAAAGATGTATCGGCCTGATAGAATGTCTAATGAGACTGAACAGTGCAAGATCGGTGTTGAAATATCTCGTTGCAGGTAGGTCTTCGTAACATTCTTTTGAGTTGGAGCTCTGCATGAATAGAGTTGTACGGTTTACCAATACCTCATCATCGGAATAGGAAACTGTTGACAAACTATGTTACTCATAAACGGTTGTAGTATGAAACTACATGAACTCATAAACGGTTGTAGTATGAAACTACATGAACTCATAAACGGTTGTAGTATGAAACTACATGAACGGTGCATACTGATAGTTGCATTAGACAAAATAGAATGTCGCTTAGTCCATCATTGACAGGTTTTCATTTGCAGGTTGTTCTTCCTAGGACAAGTACAGGTGTAAGGTTTCTGTGTACAGTTCGGCTCTACAACTCAGACATGTAACAGTAAATAACCGGTGTCTGGCTTCAGCTGGTATTGGAAGTTCCCATCGGTGACACTAAGGTAACAGAAAACATTCATATACAACATCAAGAATAAAATATTAGTATTAACAGACGGAAATCGGTTTAGTCTTGATCATGAAACGGTTTTAAATCTTTGACATGAATGTTTCGCAGCTTTTTACCCTGTTCATCTTTCAGGTCGTATACAACAGGAGAAATCACCTTGATCACGGTATATGGACCACTGAACTTTGGAGCCAACTTTGCTGCAAAGCTGTCAATCGCTGAGGATAATGGATTAGCTTTTCTCAAAACTCTGTCCCCGACTGAATAACGAATATCTCGGCGTCGTAAGTTATAACGATTGGCCTGGTAGTTTTGAGCCTGGTACAGCCTCGTACTGACAAACTCATAGGCTTCTTGGAGGCATCGGAGTTGGTTGTTGCGGTAAGACAATTGTTCTCTATCATCTTCAGAGTCATTATTTGCTTCAGTCGTTTCCTCACGGTGGGGGTTTTTGGAATAAATAGCCCCGGGGGTGGTTAGCTCCCTTCCATAGTTCAGAAAAGCCGGTGTGTAACCTGTAGACTCCTGTTTGGCGCTATTCAGGGCAAAGGTCAGTTCCCTAACCTCAAATCCCAATCGCGGTGGTCTTTATGGCAATACTGAGCTATCATGGTCTTCAGAGTACGGTTAGCTCGTTCTACGAAATTACATTGCGGTGAATACGGGGGTGTGAAACGGTGAACGATGTTCAGCTCTCGAAGACTGCTTTTGAATAGGCGGCTATCATACTGTGCTCCATTATCAGAAATCACAACTTTCGGACATCCATATCGTAGAATTATTTGTTCGTACAGGGCTGAATATACGGTTTTGGCAGTGGCTTTTCTCACTGGTCTGGTCTCTATCCATTTGGTGAATCGGTCTTGCATCACTACTATATACGAATTTCCCTTCTTGGATCTTGGGAGTGGGCCTACAACGTCGGTGGAGACTTCCTGAAATGGCGCATCTGCGATTCGGTGTGGGTGCATCTTCCCAGCGGTCTTCTGTTGCGAGACTTTATAGGTTTGGCAAGAAGCGCAGCTCCTCACGTACTTGGACACGTCTCGAAACATCCCTGGCCAGTAATAATTCTGGGCTATCCGGAGATTGTTTTCGCAATTCCCAGGTGACCGGCTAATTCAGAATCGTGGTTTTCTTTCAGGATGGCTGGTCGTTGGTCTGTGGGTACACAAAGTTTCCAGGGGTTGCTACTTCCAGCTTCGGTGAAGTCGGATGAGCCCCAGAAGTGCCTGAACAGTTTCCCTTCTACTACGGAATAATCTGGGAAGTTTTCTGGGTCTTTTTGAACCTCTTCTAGCTTTCTGGTGTACCATTTGCAGTGGGTTTCGGTCTCTGCCAGACATACAGTACCGACTGAAGGAAGTGGGTTACGGGATAAACTGTCTGCCAGCTTATTCATAGATCCTTTTCGGTACTGGACTTCGAAGTCAAACTGTTGTAAGAAGAGGGCCCATCGTGCAATTCTTCCGGACGGTGACTTGATAGAATTTAACCATTTCAAGCTCATGTGGTCTGAAATAACGGTGAAATGGAATCCCTCCAGGTATGGCCGCAGTTTCTCAATAGCAAAAACTATGGCGAGGCATTCTTTTTCAGACACGGAGTAATTTCTTTCAGCGGTGTTCAAGGTACGGCTCACATAGGCGATAACTCGTTCTTCCCCCTCAATCACTTGGGTCAGAGCTCCTCCAAGACCTATGTCACTGGCGTCGGTTTGTAAAACGAACGGTTTCTCGAAATCTGGGCACGCCAGTATCGGGGATTCGGTCAATTTTCTCTTCAGGAGATCGAATGCTTGCTGTTGGTCATCTCCCACTTGAAACGTTGTTTCTTTTTCAGCAGGCTGGTTAACGGCGCAACTACGTTGGAGAAATTCTCGATGAATCGACGGTACAACTGGCGACTCCTAGGAATCGACGCAGTTCACGGACGGTCTTCGGAACAGGGAAGGCTACAATTGATGAAACTTTATCGGGGTCGGTGCAGATGCCTTCTGACGTGACAACATGGCCTAGGTATTTTAGAGATTTTCTGGCGAATTCACACTTCTCGGGGTTCAGACGGAGGTTCGCTTCTCTCAGTCGGCGAAACACTTCTTTCAGGTTGGCCAGATGGTCTTCTAGGGTTTCCCCCAACACGACGATGTCATCCAGGTAGGCAAATGCCTTTGGTTCCATTTCCGGCCCAATTATGGTATCCAGGAATCTTTGGAAGGTGGCTGGACTGGCGTGAAGGCCAAAGGGCATTACGGTGAATTGGAACAGTCCTCTTCCTGGGAACTGTGAAGGCGGTAATTGGACGGCTTTCCTTCTCCAGCGGTATCTGCCAGTAACCCTGTTTCAAATCGATGGTTGAGATGAACTTGGCCCGGCGAAGTTTGTCCAATATCCCAGATATATAGGGCAGTGGATAGGCATCTTTTATGGAGACTTGGTTAACGGAACGGAAGTCAATACAGAAACGGTATTTCCATCCTTCTTCCTGACTAACACTACAGGTGAACTCCACGGTGACTTGGAAGGTTCAATAACTCCATCCGCTAACATTCGGTCAACTTCCTGATCAAAGATTTCCTGCATTCTCGGATTCTGCGGTCTATATCTCTGCTTTATCGGTTCGGTTCCAGGTTTCAGCTTGATCTTATGTTCTACCAGGTCGGTGGTGCCGTGAATTTCCTCGAATTTCTGCAGTTCTTTTTCCAGAAAGGAATCCATTCTCTGCCTCTGTTGCGGGGTTAGCTCAACCAGGTGTTCTTCAGTGGTATGAGCTTCCAGGGCCTGTTCGTGGACTGAGGCTGGCCTCGAAATCAATCTTCCCTCCAGGTGACATTCTGCGGTGTTGAGGTTGACTGAAAATTTGTAGGTCGACAGAACATCCATTCCCAAAATAATGTCCATCGGAAGGTCAGGTACGAGCAAGAGCTTCAAATCGGCCGGGTGTAATCTCCAATCCTTACAAGGGTTGTGTAGCGTCTCGGGGCAACGGTGGTTTTACCATTCGCTATGGTAACCAGACTGTTTTCAACAGGTTCCCCTCTTACTCCTTTTTCCTCGAAGTAGTCGGCGGCTGCTTGGTTGCAGAAACTCCTGGTTGCTCCTGTGTCCACCAAGGCTCTGAAGGGCTTTCCAGCTATATGGACTTCTATTAACGGTCGGTTGTCGGTACATATGGTGAGTGCCAGTGGAGTCAGCGTCCCTGGAGATATGGTCGACTCCCTTTCCATACCTCCAGTTAGTTTTTCCGAACATGGACAATCTCTTGACAGTATTCCTTCTCGCTGGCATCTGGAACAGAACAGTCTCGCTCTTCCTCGGCATTCTCGACGCATGTGGCCATATCTACCACAACGGAAGCACTGTGTCTGAAAGGAAACTCTTTTTCTCGGTTGTTCTTCGGGTGGCGCTGATGGTCTGGGACGATCTTCTCTTCGGGTGTGGCGTCGTTGGACGGTTGTGTGACTCTTGTCGGTTTGGGCTTGGACGATTCTCCCTTGGTTCACTTGGTTGCGAAGATGGTATTGGTCGTTGTGGCTGATTGGTTGCGGGGGATGATGCTGGTGGGACTGCTGCTGGCTGCTCTGTCCTCTGTGGCTGGACGTATAACGGAAAACTTGATTGTGGACGGCTGGACGGTTCGTATGTTAGGTGCGGTTCCTCGATGAGTCCTGGTTTGGATGGTGGCCTGGTATATCGGTTCATCTGCCATTGTACTAACTCGAACACTTTTCCTTTTCGCAGAAGTTCATCGTATGTGCGAGTTTCCTGGAAGGCCAAGGCTTGTTGCAGAGATGGTAATAGCCTTTGTCTGATCAGACGGATTTGTTCCTCTTCAGAAGGTCGGTTCTCTGTTAATTTCTGAAACAAATTCTGCATGCGGGTGACATATAACAGAAGTTTCTCATTGGGGCCTTGTGTTCGTCGCTTTTATCTCTTCCAGCAGGTTTTCCTCATAGTTTACAGGTAAAAAAGCTTCTTTTAGCTGTGTCTTAAAGTCTTCCCAACTCTTGAAAGTGCCTCGTCTTGGGATGTACCAATCTCTAGCATCGTTCTTGAGTAGTTCGTATACAGAATCAAACACCTGCTCCAGGGGGGTCTTGCGTGATTCAGCTAGTCTTTCCACCTCCTCTATGAAGTTTGTCACACTACTGTTGCCATCAAATGATATGGTCCATTTATATACGGGCACCGCTGGTGCTGTTGGTGGTCGGACTTCATGTTCGGGCTGGGTGAACGTCTGGTTCACAGAACGGTGAAGGTTAGCCGTTGGCATTTGCAGGTCAGGGAAGGATACCCTCCGAATAGAGCTGGTCCAACGCCTCGGTGAATCTTCCTCAGCTCTTATTTTCGGTTGCTGAAGTTGCGTAACAGGAACAGTGGTTAACTGTTGTAACAATCCCTTGCATGTATGCCTTGTTTCATCTAAAACTCTTTCTAATACGGTATTTCTTTCAGGTGTCGCTGAACGGGGAACCTGGACTACTGGTGGAGGATTGATTCCATCTCCAAGGTCGATCAGTGACGGTTCCACTTTGGCTGCTATCTGCGGTTGAATCGGAGACATTCCGGGGGAATTCGGAACCTCAGTATCTAAGAGAGACCCACTCTGGTGTCCAGCCTCGGTTTGCTGTACATGATTGCTGGCAGTACGGAGCTCCTCCAAGGCATCCAAGGCTCTGACGGTTGTCATCTTCATTTGTTCCACCATTTGTACCTGTGTTTCATCTACAGTGTTAATAAAGTTTAATCTTCCTTGAATGTGTTTGAGCCTTGTGAAAATTCGTGAATATTCGTTAACGTGTGTTATCGGTATTGAAGTTCTGAACGGCTTCCACTAAATCGGTGAGTTTATTCTTGCATATTTCCATCTCCAGTGTCGGGTTATCGGTAATCGGGGGTTGCACTGGTACTTCGGATTGAAGGACTTGATGTAGTAGGCTCCGCTTTGTCATGACGGTGCTGGGGATCAGTTGGCCCCGCAGTTTCAACTCATATGTCAGCTCATCGCTGAGTAATCTATTCACATCCATCTTCAGTCTTCAGGTATCACTCACTCAGGGAAAAAAAGTTCAAAATTCACAACAGAATTACAGTAATCACAATGACAAAAAATAATTTTTATCAATGAAATCAGGAAAATTGAAAATCAGTGAGATTAAAACCGCTAACTAAAATCAGTTAAATCAGAAATGTCGAATATCAGTAAAAAGTAAAAAAAAATAAATCCTAGAACTCAGTATTCAGTTACTGTGATATAGAGAATTGCCCAGCATAGGAACAAACCAATACAACATGAAGTTAAAATTTCACAATAATTCACAGTTGAATTAATTGCAAGGTCTGGTTGTATCGTTCAATTCGGGGCAACAATCTAATCCAGTATAAAAAGAAAATTACAATAACGGTCGTGAACTGGTTAATGAAAAAAAAAAGGAAAACTTCAGAGTATAACGGGAACTGACGGATCACTTCACCAGCTCACAACAGTTAATGCTTCTCACAATTGAAATGGAAAATAACTGTAATAATAATTCAATAATGAATGAAATAATCAGTGCAATGAATGAGTAAAGGTAAACGGTTTGCAATAAAATAACAATAAAGTTCAATTCGGCAGGTTGCAATCGAAAATTTGTACTCACTTTATTTCACTCTGTCAGGTCCAATGAAAAATCACACTTATGGGAAAAAATAAACAGTTTTCAATGGGAAATCAAAATTATACAGTTCAATAAACATTCACAGGTAATAAAACACAGCAATGTCTTTATTTCATTCGGATTTCACTTCAAGGAAATACTCAGTCTCAGCACAGGAAGTAATTAGAAAAAACTTACTTTGATCGGATTCTCTGTAATCTTAAATATGTCTCCTTGATCTAGGTCCTTCGGAATTAGTCTCTTATGGTCTTCAAGTCTTTGAGTCCTGCTCGGGCGCCAATTTTGTAACGGTGTTGCTCGCCCTCTCTTACTGGAGACTCACTTGGTCAAAAGGTCCTTCGGGCGCCAGCTATTTTTTCCTAAAGGGAAACAGCAAACCCATCTAGGCAGCTACTAGTCGAAGAAGGGTTCGGTGTTGTCTAAGGTAGTAGCGACAACCAGTGATTCATAAGACTGAGGTTTTAACATTTATTGAAACACAATGAGAAAAATTTATTTACAATTATATATAAGGTACGGTCAGAATGCTAGACTGAGTATTTCAAAATGATATTAAAGGGGAATAGCAATACATATATAATACAATGAGATGAAAAAGAAAGGTGATCAGGTAGACTTATTATGGTGACTTCGGACGGTAATTAGTTTACGAATGAGTTGGCTACCAGCATTAGAACCCAATCAGGAGGTATTGAACAATGATCGAACCCAGTGTTTCTCTGCTTCGGACCCCTACTGACGGTTTCGGTAATCCCCAGTCATCCACCTGATGTGAGTCTCCACTCCGTGTCAGGTGTGTGGCTTAGGATTCCAATCGGACGGCAAGAAAAAGGGGTTCAGTACGAACGTGCAAAACCAATTGCATCGAAACACTAGATTCTCATAAAACGGGAAATGGTTCTTACCTCAGGGAACTCACTTTCACTCTCGCGGAACGGTAAGTAAAAAGAAAAGGGAACTGAAAGTACGTTACTACTAAAAAATGAAACTTAATATCGCCCACTAATGTTTCGAAAATCAAATCGTAATTCAACTCAAAATGCAACTCAAAGTCAAACGAAGAATAAACTGAAAAGTCTCAAAGAATAAACGGGAAGTCGACTAGAAGTTAGAAGAAGTCGTAAGGTAAAACTGAAGTAATCAAGGAATAAACTGGAAGTCAGAAGTGAGTCCTCATCGGCGGGTATCTCCCTTTTATAACCTTCGGGGAGGGGGCAGAAAACATCTGTGAAAAATCGTCAAACTTCTCGAATATTCCAGGCGGTAAAAATCTCTCCGGTTTCGACTTATCGAAGATTTGAGACAAAAAACCCGATAATCAGAAATAAACAGCGTTTTTCATATCTGTCTGCACTATGAAAAACGCTATCATAACATCGTCCGATACTTTTTCATCTTAACGGTTTATTTCTGATTTTGTGAAATGAATTATTATAAAACGTAAATATTTAAATAAATAAGCGGACGGAGAAATTCGGAAATGAAAATGATTTGCTTGTTTGATATGAAAAAGGAAATAATTATTCTGATATGAAAAAAAATTAAAATGAAGTCTGACTTTTTCTCACAGAAATTCATACTTCGTTACACCCCCTCCACGTACGGAAAATTCGACTTCCGATCTAAAGGAGGTCGAATTTTATCAGATTTACCTAATGCTGGCGGCGCCACTGGCTTACCTACGCCACTATCCGAAGTCACCTTCACAAAGTTCCATGGTTGGTTGTCAAAGTCTGTTCCATGTCCGCGATGTCTTCGCCATTTTGATGGATGATGACAGCTAACCTCTAAAGTGCCGGTTTTTCTTTCGCCTCGTTTTGTGAAGAAGGAACCAATATTAATTGTCGGATTTATCGGTGAAAAATATGGGACAATCTGAAATCACGCTTCACACGGTAAGTACATCTTGTCGTTTTATTGTTCTTCGCTGACTGGTGGTTTTTCAGGTCCCATTCCATTTGTACATCTTGGAGGAAATTCGGTTGCATTCCATGACTCGTAAACGGAAAGATGTATCGGCCTGATAGAATGTCTAATGAGACTGAACAGTGCAAGATCGGTGTTGAAATATCTCGTTGCAGGTAGGTCTTCGTAACATTCTTTTGAGTTGGAGCTCTGCATGAATAGAGTTGTACGGTTTACCAATACCTCATCATCGGAATAGGAAACTGTTGACAAACTATGTTACTCATAAACGGTTGTAGTATGAAACTACATGAACTCATAAACGGTTGTAGTATGAAACTACATGAACTCATAAACGGTTGTAGTATGAAACTACATGAACGGTGCATACTGATAGTTGCATTAGACAAAATAGAATGTCGCTTAGTCCATCATTGACAGGTTTTCATTTGCAGGTTGTTCTTCCTAGGACAAGTACAGGTGTAAGGTTTCTGTGTACAGTTCGGCTCTACAACTCAGACATGTAACAGTAAATAACCGGTGTCTGGCTTCAGCTGGTATTGGAAGTTCCCATCGGTGACACTAAGGTAACAGAAAACATTCATATACAACATCAAGAATAAAATATTAGTATTAACAGACGGAAATCGGTTTAGTCTTGATCATGAAACGGTTTTAAATCTTTGACATGAATGTTTCGCAGCTTTTTACCCTGTTCATCTTTCAGGTCGTATACAACAGGAGAAATCACCTTGATCACGGTATATGGACCACTGAACTTTGGAGCCAACTTTGCTGCAAAGCTGTCAATCGCTGAGGATAATGGATTAGCTTTTCTCAAAACTCTGTCCCCGACTGAATAACGAATATCTCGGCGTCGTAAGTTATAACGATTGGCCTGGTAGTTTTGAGCCTGGTACAGCCTCGTACTGACAAACTCATAGGCTTCTTGGAGGCATCGGAGTTGGTTGTTGCGGTAAGACAATTGTTCTCTATCATCTTCAGAGTCATTATTTGCTTCAGTCGTTTCCTCACGGTGGGGGTTTTTGGAATAAATAGCCCCGGGGGTGGTTAGCTCCCTTCCATAGTTCAGAAAAGCCGGTGTGTAACCTGTAGACTCCTGTTTGGCGCTATTCAGGGCAAAGGTCAGTTCCCCTAACCTCAAATCCCAATCGCGGTGGTCTTTATGGCAATACTGAGCTATCATGGTCTTCAGAGTACGGTTAGCTCGTTCTACGAAATTACATTGCGGTGAATACGGGGGTGTGAAACGGTGAACGATGTTCAGCTCTCGAAGACTGCTTTTGAATAGGCGGCTATCATTACTGTGCTCCATTATCAGAAATCACAACTTTCGGACATCCATATCGTAGAATTATTTGTTCGTACAGGGCTGAATATACGGTTTTGGCAGTGGCTTTTCTCACTGGTCTGGTCTCTATCCATTTGGTGAATCGGTCTTGCATCACTACTATATACGAATTTCCCTTCTTGGATCTTGGGAGTGGGCCTACAACGTCGGTGGAGACTTCCTGAAATGGCGCATCTGCGATTCGGTGTGGGTGCATCTTCCCAGCGGTCTTCTGTTGCGAGACTTTATAGGTTTGGCAAGAAGCGCAGCTCCTCACGTACTTGGACACGTCTCGAAACATCCCTGGCCAGTAATAATTCTGGGCTATCCGGGAGATTGTTTTCGCAATTCCCAGGTGACCGGCTAATTCAGAATCGTGGTTTTCTTTCAGGATGGCTGGTCGTTGGTCTGTGGGTACACAAAGTTTCCAGGGGTTGCTACTTCCAGCTTCGGTGAAGTCGGATGAGCCCCAGAAGTGCCTGAACAGTTTCCCTTCTACTACGGAATAATCTGGGAAGTTTTCTGGGTCTTTTTGAACCTCTTCTAGCTTTCTGGTGTACCATTTGCAGTGGGTTTCGGTCTCTGCCAGACATACAGTACCGACTGAAGGAAGTGGGTTACGGGATAAACTGTCTGCCAGCTTATTCATAGATCCTTTTCGGTACTGGACTTCGAAGTCAAACTGTTGTAAGAAGAGGGCCCATCGTGCAATTCTTCCGGACGGTGACTTGATAGAATTTAACCATTTCAAGCTCATGTGGTCTGAAATAACGGTGAAATGGAATCCCTCCAGGTATGGCCGCAGTTTCTCAATAGCAAAAACTATGGCGAGGCATTCTTTTTCAGACACGGAGTAATTTCTTTCAGCGGTGTTCAAGGTACGGCTCACATAGGCGATAACTCGTTCTTCCCCCTCAATCACTTGGGTCAGAGCTCCTCCAAGACCTATGTCACTGGCGTCGGTTTGTAAAACGAACGGTTTCTCGAAATCTGGGCACGCCAGTATCGGGGATTCGGTCAATTTTCTCTTCAGGAGATCGAATGCTTGCTGTTGGTCATCTCCCCACTTGAAACGTTGTTTCTTTTTCAGCAGGCTGGTTAACGGCGCAACTACGTTGGAGAAATTCTCGATGAATCGACGGTACCAACTGGCGACTCCTAGGAATCGACGCAGTTCACGGACGGTCTTCGGAACAGGGAAGGCTACAATTGATGAAACTTTATCGGGGTCGGTGCAGATGCCTTCTGACGTGACAACATGGCCTAGGTATTTTAGAGATTTTCTGGCGAATTCACACTTCTCGGGGTTCAGACGGAGGTTCGCTTCTCTCAGTCGGCGAAACACTTCTTTCAGGTTGGCCAGATGGTCTTCTAGGGTTTCCCCAACACGACGATGTCATCCAGGTAGGCAAATGCCTTTGGTTCCATTTCCGGCCCAATTATGGTATCCAGGAATCTTTGGAAGGTGGCTGGACTGGCGTGAAGGCCAAAGGGCATTACGGTGAATTGGAACAGTCCTCTTCCTGGAACTGTGAAGGCGGTAATTGGACGGCTTTCCTTTCCAGCGGTATCTGCCAGTAACCCTGTTTCAAATCGATGGTTGAGATGAACTTGGCCCGGCGAAGTTTGTCCAATATCCCAGATATATAGGGCAGTGGATAGGCATCTTTTATGGAGACTTGGTTAACGGAACGGAAGTCAATACAGAAACGGTATTTCCCATCCTTCTTCCTGACTAACACTACAGGTGAACTCCACGGTGACTTGGAAGGTTCAATAACTCCATCCGCTAACATTCGGTCAACTTCCTGATCAAAGATTTCCTGCATTCTCGGATTCTGCGGTCTATATCTCTGCTTTATCGGTTCGGTTCCAGGTTTCAGCTTGATCTTATGTTCTACCAGGTCGGTGGTGCCGTGAATTTCTCGAATTTCTGCAGTTCTTTTTCCAGAAAGGAATCCATTCTCTGCCTCTGTTGCGGGGTTAGCTCAACCAGGTGTTCTTCAGTGGTATGAGCTTCCAGGGCCTGTTCGTGGACTGAGGCTGGCCTCGAAATCAATCTTCCCTCCAGGTGACATTCTGCGGTGTTGAGGTTGACTGAAAATTTGTAGGTCGACAGAACATCCATTCCCAAAATAATGTCCATCGGAAGGTCAGGTACGAGCAAGAGCTTCAAATCGGCCAGGGTGTAATCTCCAATCCTTACAAGGGTTGTGTAGCGTCTCGGGGCAACGGTGGTTTTACCATTCGCTATGGTAACCAGACTGTTTTCAACAGGTTCCCTCTTACTCCTTTTTCCTCGAAGTAGTCGGCGGCTGCTTGGTTGCAGAAACTCCTGGTTGCTCCTGTGTCCACCAAGGCTCTGAAGGGCTTTCCAGCTATATGGACTTCTATTAACGGTCGGTTGTCGGTACATATGGTGAGTGCCAGTGGAGTCAGCGTCCTGGAGATATGGTCGACTCCCTTTCCATACCTCCAGTAGTTTTCCGAACATGGACAATCTCTTGACAGTATTCCTTCTCGCTGGCATCTGGAACAGAACAGTCTCGCTCTTCCTCGGCATTCTCGACGCATGTGGCCATATCTACCACAACGGAAGCACTGTGTCTGAAAGGAAACTCTTTTTCTCGGTTGTTCTTCGGGTGGCGCTGATGGTCTGGGACGATCTTCTCTTCGGTGTGGCGTCGTTGGACGGTGTGACTCTTGTCGGTTTGGGCTTGGACGATTCTCCCTTGGTTCACTTGGTTGCGAAGATGGTATTGGTCGTTGTGGCTGATTGGTTGCGGGGGATGATGCTGGTGGGACTGCTGCTGGCTGCTCTGTCCTCTGTGGCTGGACGTATAACGGAAAACTTGATTGTGGACGGCTGGACGGTTCGTATGTTAGGTGCGGTTCCTCGATGAGTCCTGGTTTGGATGGTGGCCTGGTATATCGGTTCATCTGCCATTGTACTAACTCGAACACTTTTCCTTTTCGCAGAAGTTCATCGTATGTGCGAGTTTCCTGGAAGGCCAAGGCTTGTTGCAGAGATGGTAATAGCCTTTGTCTGATCAGACGGATTTGTTCCTCTTCAGAAGGTCGGTTCTCTGTTAATTTCTGAAACAAATTCTGCATGCGGGTGACATATAACAGAAGTTTCTCATTGGGGCCTTGTGTTCGTCGCTTTATCTCTTCCAGCAGGTTTTCCTCATAGTTTACAGGTAAAAAAGCTTCTTTTAGCTGTGTCTTAAAGTCTTCCCAACTCTTGAAAGTGCCTCGTCTTGGGATGTACCAATCTCTAGCATCGTTCTTGAGTAGTTCGTATACAGAATCAAACACCTGCTCCAGGGGGGTCTTGCGTGATTCAGCTAGTCTTTCCACCTCCTCTATGAAGTTTGTCACACTACTGTTGCCATCAAATGATATGGTCCATTTATATACGGGCACCGCTGGTGCTGTTGGTGGTCGGACTTCATGTTCGGGCTGGGGAACGTGAACGTCTGGTTCACAGAACGGTGAAGGTTAGCCGTTGGCATTTGCAGGTCAGGGAAGGATACCCTCCGAATAGAGCTGGTCCAACGCCTCGGTGAATCTTCCTCAGCTCTTATTTTCGGTTGCTGAAGTTGCGTAACAGGAACAGTGGTTAACTGTTGTAACAATCCCTTGCATGTATGCCTTGTTTCATCTAAAACTCTTTCTAATACGGTATTTCTTTCAGGTGTCGCTGAACGGGGAACCTGGACTACTGGTGGAGGATTGATTCCATCTCAAGGTCGATCAGTGACGGTTCCACTTTGGCTGCTATCTGCGGTTGAATCGGAGACATTCCGGGGGAATTCGGAACCTCAGTATCTAAGAGAGACCCACTCTGGTGTCCAGCCTCGGTTTGCTGTACATGATTGCTGGCAGTACGGAGCTCCTCCAAGGCATCCAAGGCTCTGACGGTTGTCATCTTCATTTGTTCCACCATTTGTACCTGTGTTTCATCTACAGTGTTAATAAAGTTTAATCTTCCTTGAATGTGTTTGAGCCTTGTGAAAATTCGTGAATATTCGTTAACGGTGTTATCGGTATTGAAGTTCTGAACGGCTTCCACTAAATCGGTGAGTTTATTCTTGCATATTTCCATCTCCAGTTTCGTAATCGGGTTGCACTGGTCTAAGATTGAGTCTGATGTAGTCGGATCGGGGTTGGCATGCGCTGGTACGGATCGACTTGATGTAGTAGGCTCCGCTTTGTCATGACGGTGCTGGGGATCAGTTGGCCCCGCAGTTTCAATCATATGTCAGCTCATCGCTGATAATCTATTCACATCCATCTTCAGTCTTCAGGTATCACTCACTCAGGGAAAAAAAGTTCAAAATTCACAACAGAATTACAGTAATCACAATGACAAAAAATAATTTTTATCAATGAAATCAGGAAAATTGAAAATCAGTGAGATTAAAACCGCTAACTAAAATCAGTTAAATCAGAAATGTCGAATATCAGTAAAAAGTAAAAAAAAAATAAATCCTAGAACTCAGTATTCAGTTACTGTGATATAGAGAATTGCCCAGCATAGGAACAAACCAATACAACATGAAGTTAAAATTTCACAATAATTCACAGTTGAATTAATTGCAAGGTCTGGTTGTATCGTTCAATTCGGGGCAACAATCTAATCCAGTATAAAAAGAAAATTACAATAACGGTCGTGAACTGGTTAATGAAAAAAAAAGGAAAACTTCAGAGTATAACGGGAACTGACGGATCACTTCACCAGCTCACAACAGTTAATGCTTCTCACATTGAAATGGAAAATAACTGTAATAATAATTCAATAATGAATGAAATAATCAGTGCAATGAATGAGTAAAGGTAAACGGTTTGCAATAAAATAACAATAAAGTTCAATTCGGCAGGTTGCAATCGAAAATTTGTACTCACTTTATTTCACTCTGTCAGGTCCAATGAAAAATCACACTTATGGGAAAAATAAACAGTTTTCAATGGGAAATCAAAATTATACAGTTCAATAAACATTCACAGGTAATAAAACACAGCAATGTCTTTATTTCATTCGGATTTCACTTCAAGGAAATACTCAGTCTCAGCACAGGAAGTAATTAGAAAAACTTACTTTGATCGGATTCTCTGTAATCTTAAATATGTCTCCTTGATCTAGGTCCTTCGGAATTAGTCTCTTATGGTCTTCAAGTCTTTGAGTCCTGCTCGGGCGCCAATTTTGTAACGGTGTTGCTCGCCCTCTCTTACCTGGAGACTCACTTGGTCAAAAGGTCCTTCGGGCGCCAGCTATTTTTTCCTAAAGGGGAAACAGCAAACCCATCTAGGCAGCTACTAGTCGAAGAAGGGTTCGGTGTTGTCTAAGGTAGTAGCGACAACCAGTGATTCATAAGACTGAGGTTTTAACATTTATTGAAACACAATGAGAAAAATTTATTTACAATATATATATAGGTACGGTCAGAATGCTAGACTGAGTATTTCAAAATGATATTAAAGGGGAATAGCAATACATATATAATACAATGAGATGAAAAAGAAAGGTGATCAGGTAGACTTATTATGGTGACTTCGGACGGTAATTAGTTTACGAATGAGTTGGCTACCAGCATTAGAACCCAATCAGGAGGTATTGAACAATGATCGAACCCAGTGTTTCTCTGCTTCGGACCCCTACTGACGGTTTCGGTAATCCCCAGTCATCCACCTGATGTGAGTCTCCACTCCGTGTCAGGTGTGTGGCTTAGGATTCCAATCGGACGGCAAGAAAAAGGGGTTCAGTACGAACGTGCAAAACCAATTGCATCGAAACACTAGATTCTCATAAAACGGGAAATGGTTCTTACCTCAGGGAACTCACTTTCACTCTCGCGGAACGGTAAGTAAAAAGAAAAGGGAACTGAAAGTACGTTACTACTAAAAAATGAAAACTTAATATCGCCCACTAATGTTTCGAAAATCAAATCGTAATTCAACTCAAAATGCAACTCAAAGTCAAACGAAGAATAAACTGAAAAGTCTCAAAGAATAAACGGGAAGTCGACTAGAAGTTAGAAGAAGTCGTAAGGTAAAACTGAAGTAATCAAGGAATAAACTGGAAGTCAGAAGTGAGTCCTCATCGGCGGGTATCTCCCTTTATAACCTTCGGGGAGGGGGCAGAAAACATCTGTGAAAAATCGTCAAACTTCTCGAATATTCCAGGCGGTAAAAATCTCTCCGGTTTCGACTTATCGAAGATTTGAGACAAAAAACCCGATAATCAGAAATAAACAGCGTTTTTCATATCTGTCTGCACTATGAAAAACGCTATCATAACATCGTCCGATACTTTTTCATCTTAACGGTTTATTTCTGATTTTGTGAAATGAATTATTATAAAACGTAAATATTTAAATAAATAAGCGGACGGAGAAATTCGGAAATGAAAATGATTTGCTTGTTTGAATATGAAAAAGGAAATAATTATTCTGATATGAAAAAAAATTAAAATGAAGTCTGACTTTTTCTCACAGAAAATTCATACTTCGTTACAACGTGGGCCACCCTCTATAATGTATATATTTTTGTAGCAGTAAATAGTAATGATTTTATTCTGGGTGATAATGCACTATTGTTTCCACAGGAAGAAACACAACTTTTTATTATAGCTCAGCAAGGAAATCCCTTGTTGAAAATCATAGTATACCACTAGACTGCTATGGAAAAAGTGCCTGTATAAGGTTTTATTTTCAACATTCTTTCACTAACAGAAACGGAGATAATGACCAAAGTTGAAATGGCCCAAATTTCAATTTTGGCCCATAATTCGAAATCAAAAATAAAAAGTTTCTTATTGTATGGCACAGAAACGTGGAAAATCACAGAAAAACAACAGAAAAATATGGAGGCTTACCGACACGGATGTGTTCAGAAGGTCATTAGGAATATCCAGAAGAGACCGAGTACGAAATGGGGATGTTCGAGCAAGAATGGGAATAGAAGAGCCTCTCATGACCGAAATTGAAAGAAGGCAAGATTTGGTACGGGCACGTGAAGATGATGGATGACACCAGATTACCAAAGCAGATCCTGGAATGGGTACCATCACATCGAAGAAAACGAGGAAGTCCGAGGAAAACGTAGATGGAGGGCGTTTCCAAAGCTATGAGCGTGAGAAATCTGGCAGAAAACTAATGGAGTGACAGGAGGTCATGGAAATTAGGCATCGGACAGCGACGAAAGACGTTATAAAACCGATATATAGATAGATAATACGAAGGTAGAGGAATGCAGTTGATTATTAGTTTCTCTGAAAAAGACGACCGTAATGTGCAATTCATTTTCCTCTATCTCGTCGGGTTGAAAAGTTGTAGTTCATGTATCTCAAATTTTGCCCACCTGTACATATTCCTTAAGATATCGTGAGCTCCATCTATCAGAAGAGATCGGAATTATAAAACTGTCGAAAAGTATAGCAACTTGCAAACATGATTGTAGGTACTTGAAGATTTCCTGTTTTTCCACACGAAATGTGTTTATAATCTTTATATATAGCGTGTCTGAAAATGATTTGCAAAAAATTCAGGGGTGATTTTTGGACCAAAAATAAATAGCATTTCTTTCATTAATTTTTTTTCGAAATTGATTATTAACGAAGTTACAAAGTTTTTCTGCTCTACTTTTCGCCACGTTCATCATATTTCAACGAATTGGTGGCTTTCACGGGATGAACGAAACGAATTTGCAAAACCATATTATCCCATTTTGTAGAGGGCGCCACATACGAGCCTTTACTTTTGTTTGAATGGTCCCAACTTTTTTGTGCTCCACTGTTTGCAAATTTTGATCAAAACCAAGTCCGCTAGACTTTTTTCTACAAAAAAAGAATATTTTATTTGTTTCGATATATCGAGAAAAACGCAATTGCTTACATGCCCTGAAACGAAATCTTTTTTCACCGCATGACCATCCCGATCTGACTCCTTCCATTGTCAATGTTTTCAATGAACATGATGAATTCCAATAAGGGGACTATTTGAGGCTGAACACCTATGCCTTGCTCAATTAGTAGATTCGACTTTTCTAAAACCAAAGAATATGAACTTCTCTAATGCAGGGGTCATCAGATCGATTCCTAATACCAAGGTATAAAAGAGAGTTTTCAGAAACCGTTGACACTATGAGTACAGAGAATAACTCAAACATCAATTTTGACTTCCATGGAATCACTACGATTTATAGTAGCATCATGAAACTAATAACAGAGAGAATCCGAACATAGCCACGAAAAGACTGATTGTGCATCTGTAGGGTGATGTCATCGCCAACCTTCGACTTTTGCGTGAGACTTTCGACTCAATTATACTTTTCACTGTCATGCTCATTCACTTATTTTCAGTAATACTACATCTTGTAACCTGTTCTTTCGAGCATTTCGGCCGTCGTCGTGGATTAGTTCTCGACGTTTCGCCTGTTCGAGTGTCTAGCATCTTCAGGAGATATATTGCAGGAAATGTTCTCACTGGACTGAACTGCCTGAGGGTACGACGACGGCAAAAATGCTCGAAAGAACAGATTACATTAAAACGATGGCCGCGAAAGCCTCGACCAATTTATTAATGATGCTACATCTTGTTGATCAGTTTATAATTTCTGTATGAATGAGCCTTTCTTAGGTAATATTTGCATCAACCCTGGTCCTTCTTCGTGCGTTATTCATGCTTTATAATAAAAAATACTATTGCTGAAAAGTAAAATCATTACCACTTGATTAACTAGTTCATGAGCGCTCAAGCTAGAGAAGTGCCTATTTGGTTTTATTAATGAATACTGTCGTTTGTTACTGTTGTAAATGTAGTTTGTTGTATTAATATTTGGTTTCCGTGAAATTCATTATTTTTGTTCATTTTCAACAAGAAATGAATTCACATTGAAATATTCAATTCCATTTTTCATTTCTCTAAAAAAAAACTAGTGAAAAATATGTGAAATTCTCTCCTGAAGTTCCGAAAGTGTGTCCCCGAAACTACCATTAGATCTAATGTCCCCATAACCACCAAACTGCATGTTTTGGCACCCATCGGAGGTTTCCGGGACATTTGGTGCTTACAGGGACAGTCCCCAAAACTGCCGATAGACAAAAAAAGCTTGTGAGAACAGTCCCCATAAGCACCAAAAGTCCTCGAAACTGCCAATGCTTGCCAGAAAATGTCCCGAAACTGCCGCTTGACATATATTTATATTATATATATATATATTTATATATATATATATATGTATGTATAATCTGTTCAATGGCATTATCCAATCATTTTATAGGTTATATTGATATATTTCGATCTATGATGAACACACAGAAATTTTTAGTAACTTTTTGTAACCAAAATAAAATCCCGGCTGGAATTCCATGGCTTGCTTTGATGACAATCATTTTGAAAAGACTCAAATTTTTTCGCGGCGAATTAGAACTAAAGTTAACAACGCCCGTAAAGTAAACCAATCGGCGAATTCAGCTACCGTTGAGGGCGCTGTAAATACTTGTTTTGTAGGTTCGAAATTTAGCCACCAGCCTGAGTGGCGCTTCGGGATTTATTTGTTAATTATCGAATGACAGAATATTTATGTTATTTTGTGAAAAAAATGAATAGATTTTCATTTTAAGGGTGATTTAAAGGCTATTTAAGGTGGGGGTGTGTTGATAGATTTCTGATTGTACATTAATCTAGGTTGTGTGTAGTTACTTGAAAACGGAGAGAGGGACTGACACTTTCCTTTGCACTCATCCGCCATAATTTACCACATAGGGCACAAAAATAACCATGACGTCATAAAGTTGACTAACTACACTGTTTTAGTTAGCTCGAGGAAAAATCCCTTTTGAAACCATTTCCATTCGGTAATAATGTAATTGGAAATGAAGCTATCCATCTATTGTCCTTGTTTATATAAGATTAATAAACAAGGCTATTGTCCATGATTGGCGAATTCAACCACCGTTGAGGGCGCTGTAAATACTTGTTTTCTAGGTTCGAAATTTAGCCACCAGTCTGAGTGGCACTAGGGTTTTTTTTGTAAATTTTTGAATGACAACGAGATATTTTTATCATTTTGTGAAATAAATTAATAGATTTTCATTTTAAGAGTGATTTAAAGGCTTTTCAAGCTAGAAGTGTGTGAATCATAGACCGATATGAGAGGTCTATGGTGTGAATGCATTTCTGATTGTACATTAAGTGTGGCGAATTCAGAAAAACAACTCGTTTTTACCACGAATGATGAAAAAATTGTATGCAAAGATATTTAAATTACTTGTAAGAACAATTATATAGGTCAAATGAATATGCATTACACTTGTTTGGATTACTCAAATGACGTAGAATAATATATTTGGAAGTATTTCCTAGATCCATGAGATTCTGCAGAATTCGTAAATGAACGGTACTACCTCGAAGTGATATCCAATAGAAGCAGAATCGTTCGTGATGCACACAAGTTCAGATGAATCTGTTGAATTTCGAAACATACGACTTCATTGTTCATTGGGGGAGAGCTGGAACAAGTGTTGGATGTTGGCCAAAGAAAATTATTAAAGTACTTTGAGACATCCTGCCTGCCTGGTATACAGTCGGGGCCGTAGCTAAAAGCTTTTCCCAGGGAGGGGAGAAATGGATTTTGGCGCCCCCTCATTCAAAAACATATCAAAAAATACAAATTTATGAAAGAAAATTGATATTGGTAGAAATTAATAATACAGTTTATCAAGGGCTTAGCTATAAATTAACATAATAAACAAAAAACTGCAAATTATTGTACAAAAATTAAAAGATATTTATAATACAAATGCAGAAGGCATTGATGATATTCTTCCACGAGTACATAGTGTTAGAATATTACATCGATGAACGAG